>CAEFZX010012887.1:0-44537 GCA_903066825.1 Alfaro cultratus | reverse complement strand
TGTCTGTCTGTCTGTCTGTCTGTCTGTCTGTCTGTCTGTCTGTCTGTCTGTCTGTCTGTCTGTCTGTCTGTCTGTCTTTCTGTCCGTCCGTCCGTCCGTCCGTCCGTCCGTCCGTCCGTCCGTCCGTCCATCTTCATATGACATATTTTCCCAAAGATGACCTAATAACCTCTATATTTTCTTTATATTTCACTTTCAGTTCAGTTTGTTCTGTTCTGTCTGTCTTCTTTTCTCCTCCATCCTCTGAAACTCAAGCTTATCACCTCTGATTGGTTGTCATGGTGATAGACCCTCGGGGACTGATCCCAAAACCGAAAGTTTTGCTCGTCTGAAACACAAAATTTTATTTTTTTTTTCCGGGGTCGCAGTTTGGGGGTTGCTCTTGCATGTTTGAGGGGGAGAAGGAGGGGTGAAACAAAGAGGTGAAAAGAGAACGTGATATGTTTCAGTCAAGGAAAAAAATGGATGAGACATTAAGGGGAAGAGGGAGAGACAGGCACAGAAAGAGAAAACAGGAGGGAATGAGGCAGCATACATCCATTCCAACTAGGTCACATCGCAGGAGCATTGCGTAAGCATAAACACTGCTGCCCCTGTGCTGTACCCTTAGTGCGCGCACGCTCACACAATCACACTGCAACAATCTGTGTCTTTCCAGAACTCACTTCTTTCTGGGAATCAGCCACCTTGTATGACAGTCTGTCTTGCTCACAACATTTGAATGGCATCAAACTAAGTTTTTCTGCTCATCTTTCTGTCTTGTATCCTTTTTTTCTCGGATGAACTATTTTGAGTACATTATGGCAGCAGAGTGAACCGTCTTGTCTGTTAACTGCCAAACTGGACAGAAGCATGACACAGCACTTGATGCTCCATATCAGAAAGCACACCCACACCACTGGTTCTGGAGACGTTAGATTGTTGTTCATTAACTATCTTCCCCTTAACTGAGATCGGGATGTGGGGGTAACAGGTCAAGGAGGAAAACTCCAGCTTTCCTTTCCCCGGCGTCACTCATTCCTGGGGAACCCAAGGTGTTGATTGGTCAGAATCATAATAAAGTCCTTCCAACTTGTTCTGGCTTTTCTCCTAGTAGGACAAGTCCAGAAAACCTCCACATGAAGGCATCCAGCAATCATTCTGATCTGATTCTATACCTGAAACACATCAAATGACACCTGTCAGTGTCTAGAAGCAACTGCTCTGATCTGAGGCCACCCAAATGACGGAGCTCCTCACCCTATCTGAGAGAACCATAGCTATAGGTGCATTCACCACCCTATGGAAAAAACTCAGGTACATTTTTCTTAGTTGCTCTGGTCATTTTTTTTTTGTAAGATCAGAATTTAAGTTCTCAAAAGTACTTGTTCAATCTTTAAACTACTGTGTCACTTATGTACATCAAAAAAGGTGCTTCTCAATTTTTTGAACAAGTTGCAAATGCTATGATGGTACATCCATGAGAGTGATACTGTATAATTCTCTGCTACACATTTCCTACATTTTCAATTGCTTTTGTCATCATGTTGATCAAAATGTATTATGTTGGTATCTGCTGTATAGTCTCATCATCCACAACATGTATGCTTAAGGTGATTGCACAAGTCTTAACATGCAAAATGTTTGAACAAGTTTTTTATAACATGTAAAGCACATATATTCATTTCAATTAGATTTTTTTCTAAAACTGTCTTGAATTGGAAAATTCTCCTGGGTAAGTTCTTAACTTTCTCCAGTGAAGGTAAGTGTATGAAGCTTTCAACCAGTCAGAGATCAACCAGTTTTCTGAACCATCAAATAGTAAGTAGTGTGTAGCCAGAGCACAACACAGTGTTACAGCGAGGATTTCGACATGGTACAATTTACAACATTAAATTAATATTTTTTTATTTGAAATCAACCTGAAATGGATGAAGCAGTGATGGCAACAAACTGCAACATGCGGGAACAAAGTAGGGGTACAAATTTGCTAAAGGGAGGTTGGAACTGACCAGAATCCATTCACACTGCAGCAGCAATATATAAACTATGCTTTTTCTGCCTGGTTCCTACCATGCTCCACTCTTTAATGGATGACCTTACACTTGTGTGTAAAACAATAATGGAAATGTGCTGTTTGTGCTGTGTGTGTGTCAGCAGAGGGTGTGATTGACTATAAAGGGAACAGCCAAAGCCAGACGTTCAAAATCCTTGTTGGACGGTTTCAAATCCCCCACTCGGCTCAGAGTGAAGAATATGAGGGAGGTGCTGCAGATGTGTGTATGTGAGCATGTTTTCTAGAAGTACATGTGTGCCGGATTCTATATGTCAGTAAAGCCTTTCCAGTCACTGAAGGAATGGGAGAGATGCTGACAGACAAACAGAATGAGACACAGATCTACAGGGTAGAGAGAGGGAGAAAAAGAAAGGAGAGACACAGAGAAACAGAAAGAGAGAGAGAGAGAGGGAGAGGTGGGGTTAATTTAAAGTGGGCGGGGCTAAAACTGTCAATCAGCAGTGGTTGTTTGGCGAGCGGGCGGTCCTGCACAGCGGGACATCCAATGGGAGTCGACGCTGCTTGTGTCGCTATGGTGACGGGGCTGTGCCCAAGGAGGTTGTGATGGGTTGACAGGTGCGTGACAATCGGAGGCTCTCTGTAAGCATGTACGCCAAAGGCAAGAGCAGCAACGTGCCGTCCGACAGCCAAGCCAGAGAAAAGTAAGTTTTATTTATGGGGGAGGAAACAGCGGCTGTGAGGGAAGTTCATGAGCGGCCGGGGGGCCAGTCATACACTGAGCTGCGGCAGGGGAGGGCGCAAGGAGGCTCACTCAGTTTGCGCGGAGCTCTGTGCCCAGCGCTCTGCAAGCCCTGGAAAGTTCACTGCTTCCTTTATTTAAGAAAAGATAGACATTTTGTCAGAAAGTCAAGACGGTGGTAGGGATGGAAGGTTAGAAAGCCGTCTTTAGTTCAAGCTTCAGGGTTTTCTAAATTTATTTATTCTAAGTCGTTTTTAATTGAAATCCAGCAGCGTCCTTCTTTGTGATGCCTTTGCTTTTTCTCCGCATGTTTTAATCTGACATGTATTGATTATAATAATATAATATTTATATTTGGTGTATTTTTGCATTGCGACACTGGTAGCTACATAAATAGTTTATTTGCAAGCATGCGGAGCGAAACTCTGCTCGCTCACAGTCGACTGGAGCAAAGAGAAAGTCGGAGCGTTTGGCTCCCAGAAGCCGCAATGTGGCTCTAAGGGGGTCGCTTCGCTAAGACAACGCCGGTCAGTTCACCTGCAGCGATGGGTGAAATGTGTGGCAGCAGACCGAGATGTTGTTCTGTTAGGCTGTCCTGAAAACATCTGAAATGGTGTTTGGGTTTGTTATGTATGAGCTGTGCTTAATTATCTTCCAATAGAGTTTGACCCAGGATGCCCATCAGACAGGAGCTTTTATTGTAGCTTCAGTAAAAAAGGCGAACTTGACAATTTAAACATCTGTTCATGAGAATGATAAACGTAAACTTGGAGGTTTATTAGTTTTTTCTTCTTTGCATATGTTGTAAATTACCCAATTAACATCCCCACTAATTTTAGAATTTTTTTTTTTTTAACCTAGCTTTATTAGTGAGTTACTCATACACGTATTTATTCTTTATGTCTTTTTTGTTTTGTGTAGCATTTAAACTTTTTAATAGCTATCACTCCATCGCAGCTCTGCTCTCTACCAGCTTTTACAGCATCATAAAATCACTGGGTTTAGTATACCAACCTGAAGTTTTTAGTGCCCTCTTTCCTCAGTTCACCTTTTGGAAAACTTTATGTAAGTGCCCCTGTATTCAGCTATTTGTATTGTAGTTCTTAAAGTTGCTCATATAAAAGAATGTTTATTGTTATTATGCATACTTAACGTACATTGATGTATTATGTCTGACTCTGTGAGCTAGAGGCTAAACATTTTAGTGCATCGCTATTGTAAGGCTGTGGGTTTTAATTCTTTAGTTCCCTTTATTTCTGCACCAATATAAACATTTTAGATTTTGCCGATTTTCTAGTACATAGATAGATAGATAGATAGATAGATAGATAGATAGATAGATAGATAGATAGATAGATAGATAGATAGATAGATGTACATTTTTTATTATCCTGTTGATTTTTTTTGTTGTTGTTTAAGTCTGTTGGTGTTTAAACTTTTGTCACTTGTGGCAAAATTTTGAGTCAAAAGTACTCGAGGACCTAGAAAAAACAAACCTAAAAAAAAAATAATCGAGTAAATAAAGTTGTGTTTTTTTGCAGGAAAGGGATGTTATTCATTGTATTCATTTGTTTTTGGCTCAATTGACCAAATTCATTCTCAGTAAAAAGAACAGGATTTGGATCACTTTCTTTCAAAAATGTTAGCTATGTTTAGCCAAGTTTAATAAATCAAATAAAAGCTTGGTGCAGCAAAGTCAGCGTTTTAGTAAAAGTCACTGGATAAACATGGTTCTACTTATTATAAAAACTTGGTTATTAAAAAATTTTACAGTGCAGACCAAAAGTTTGGACACACCTTCTCATTCAATGAGTTTCCTTTATTTTCATGACTATTGACATTGTAGATTCACACTGAAGGCATCAAAGCTATGAATTAACACATGTGGAAATATGTACTAAACAAAAAAGTGTAAAACAACTAAAAATACGCCTTATATTCTAGTTTCTTCAAAGTAGCAACCTTTTGCTGTGATTACTACTTTGCACACACTCTGCATTATCTTGATGAGCTTCAAGAGGTCGTCACCTGAAATGGTTTTCACTTCACAGGTGAGCCCTGTCAGGTTTTTCTACAATCTAATCTACAATTTTCATAGTCATGAAAATAAATAAAACCATTTGAATGACCAGGTGTGTCCAAACTTTTGGTCTGTACTGTATATTTGTGTCGTACTTAACATTTTCCATTTTAAGAAAACTATGTCTGTCATAATTTTACTATTATTACAAATAAAAGATTTCCATCTGCATCGAGCCCCTGTGCTGGACGGGTCAATTCTGTCTCATGTCTTGAATTGTAGTTTGAGATCGCTGCACAAATTCAGTCAAAGCACCACAAATGGCCCAACGCTTCCACTTTGGACACCATTGGGTTAAGTTGTAGAGAAACAAATATATTTGTATTGAAGTCTGTAGAAACGTTAGAGTTTATTAGCCTCCTAAATAACAGCACATGGTTATTTTGTACAAAGTGTTTGGACCTTGGGCTATTGCTTGCTGGAGGCGTGAACTGTATTGAAGTTTTAAATGATTGGATTTGATTTTATGCAGTTGCCATCGTTTGGCAGTGATACATCTAATGCATCAGCTTAAGACAGCTCAACAGAAATTGCACATGCTCTAAAGTGTAAACAACCTCGTGGGGAGTTGGACCATATCTAAAATGTCTTATACATTCCTCTTGCCCTGATTTTAATTGCTTAGTATTTGGAAATGTGGCCAACGCAGACTGAATGAGCTCATTCACTTCCTCCTCTATCATTTCCAAACTACAACCAGAGGTGGACTGCAATTCAAAAAGAGCACAGAAAATTAACATCAATTGTTCACAACTTTTCCTTCTGTTCAATGATTGGCCTGGTAGAAATCCTAGGAATCCAAGGAATCCAAGGAACAGAAAAGCAGCCTAGCATAAAACGATAATTTGGTGGTTCAGACATGAGCCTTCAGTTCATATAGTTAACTTTAAGGTGAAGTGAAGTTCCCACACCTACTTTAGGTGTGGGAACTTACAAAAAATGTGTTTCATAATGACCAAACTATGCTCACATGCAAACACACAGCAGTCATCTGGTCCTTGCCTTTGAGCAGAAATTTTGCAGCTGATTTATACTTTTCAGTTTACATCTTTTGTTTGATTATAGCCTGGTTCAAGTTTATCATGTAAAAAAAGAGTTAATTTTGTGGTCCACTTATGAAAACACTCATTTTATATGAACATCATGTTTTTTGCTTTTTGTAAGAAACATGGGATTAAATTATTTTTGCAAATCCTATTTGAAATAATTTCTTTCTCCTGAGGAAAGACTTCAATAATCCAAGCTTGCTTGAGGTAAAATATTGATGGTAATCAGACAGTTTCTCAGTGAGTTTTGACTACCATTAGTATAATGACTTAAAATAGACAAGGGTGTTTTAAATTTTTATTTTTACAATATCGAAAATCGCCCTTTGGCTTCCTTGAATTTGAACAGATAGCCATTTTATTGTTATTATGAAGTTCTATGATTCCCTGTGGTCTGACTATCACTACACCTTCCTCTTTATTTTGGGTGATGTTTTAATGATGAGGCTAAGTGTTCAACCCTCCTGAACTGTGGACTGAACTTGAGGAGTTGTGAAAGCTTGTCCAAAATGTCCGAGTTTGGATTGTGAGGAAGTCAGTCACTAGCTAGTGTCATTTTTAAACATACATATATATATGTGTGTGTGTGTGTGTGTGTTTGTGTGTGTGTTAAAAATGCTTCTGTCTCCTATTTAGGTAAAATCCAAGGAGAAGTCTATAAAAGGCTACATTGATGCACGATTAATGACTGTTGGTCATTTGTTGTGTGTTTTGAATCCAGTAAGTAAACAGTGTGACTGAGTATTCATCTCAGACCTTTAGCCAAGTTCTTTATTCTAGATCGATATAAAAAGGACTGAGCAGTGGATTCTGCTCTGTCACTGGCTTATTGCGTGTTCTGACTGAGGCAGTGATGGAGAGCTTGCTGCAGGCCAGAAAGACACTTCCTGTGAACACTGCATCTCTGCTGGAAGGACATGAACTGATACTTACTCTGTAGAAGTTGCTTTGAGACATACAGAACATCTGTACAGTGATGCCTTCATATCATGGGGTTTGTGACAAATAACATCTGTATTTGTTGTAAAGAAAACTGTAACTGATATTGATGACAATGTACATTTTATATTTCATCAGCAATATCAAGCAAATGGCAAAAAACATAAACGTTTTTTTGCACATGAACACTGTTCATTCTTTCGTGATATGCCGAACTCATCTTTTAGTTTCTTGTGTGGCCACCCAGCACCCTACTGTCAAAACCTCTCCAGTGGAAGAATCTGTTGTAGTACTTCTGCACTCCACAGATCAGACCTTTATTGAGGAGCAGTAAGAAAAAAAGTTTATGTTGGAAAAGAAAATTCCAATATATTTGGGAATTTGGGAAAACCTGCAAAAGGTTTATGGACGTCTCTGGCCAAATGAATGCATTTTTTAGTTATATGCAAGACTCAAGTGGTCTAAAACTAACACTGCACATCACCATGAACATCCTCACAGTGAAATGTGGTGGCAGCATTATGTTGTGGAAGTGGTTTTGTTTAGAAGATGCAGAGAAAGACGTCAGAGTTGATGGGAAGATGAAGGGAACTAAAGCAAGGGAAGGACTGAGACTGGGTTTTACCTTCTAGCAGGACAAGTAACCTTTATAACCTGAGCATGATAGAATAGTTTAGATAAAAACATGAGTATGCTTATGTTTCTTGCACAGTGCTCAAAAACTTTTTAAATTCAGTTTCCCCATATTTATTTTGGTTTTGAATATTTTCTTTGTTTGATTAAAAAAAAAAAATTGGAAAATTTGACCACATGAAAATCAACGTACTTATAATGCTGTTCAGCAATCATATTCCATTCTACCCACTTTGAGTGAGCATATTATAACAAACTGATTGAATAATTAAAAGTGTATAACCCTGATATATCAAAAGTATATAAACAATCTTATATGTATTAGCTTACATATATATTTATGGATACCATCTTAAATTTCACAATAAGAGAAAGGAAAAAAAACTGCAAATAATGTATAAATTTCCCAGTTAATAATTCAAGTAATGTTGCTGCAGGTCAGCTCATTATCTGTGTTTACATTTCACCGTACAAGTCACGGTCGATCGGCTGTTAGTGCAAAGGCCACAAAGGAGAAGAAAGGAATGGGCAGCAAGGAGACATTAGATAAAAAGGGGGGGGGGAATCAAGTGAGGCAAAGTTTTGTTGTCTGTTAACAAGCAGACTTGTTTATCTGTGGTCTGTATCAGAGAAGCAGAGCAGGCCCACCACTGCTGAGCCCTCAGTTGCTTCTCATTTCTGTGGCGCAGCAGGGGATCGGAGAGCGGGAGAGATGGAGAGTAGCAACAGATTGAGGAAAACGAAGGAGGAGGAGACAGAGCGGGACTGAGGGAATTTGCTGGATCATTAGTTTACAGTGTTGTCGTATTGACCTTAGAATGGACCCCTGTAGACAAGGGGCTCTGGCATCTAGCCCATGTAGATGTAGAGCTCTGAAAGCAGATGGCCTCTATGGATTTCTGTACAATGTGTTGGTGGTGTGTGAGATATGTATGTATGTATGTTTGGCTATATGTGTGAGATATGTATGTATGTATGTTTGGTTACATGTACATACATACATACGTACATACATATATGCATGCATGCATACATGCAGTCAACAATATCTCCTCTATCCTGTGTAAAGTAAATAAAAAAACATCCTTAATGTTTCATGAAACCTTGATATCCAACTTTAACCAGCCTGCATGTGTTTGTGCCAGCATATCACAGAGTATATGGCAGTCTTCACACCTGTGTGTCCAAAAAACACCTTCCATAGCATTCAGATGGCACTCCCACCGCCCTCCTCTGTCTGTACCTGTGTCATGGTCTGCGTTTGATTTTGATTGGAAGTGACAGTACACGACCACTGACTGTGTACTGCAGTTGTTCAATGAGTGTAGGTTTCAGTCACTGGCTGTCAGAGGACACATTCCACATAGCTCTGGGTTTGTGGTCCTGACTGAGCAGCATTGCAGCACATAGTACACATTCCTCTTTTCCTCCTTTTTCTGTGTTTACGAAACAAAAAGCAAACTTTACCTGGGAGACACAAGAATACTTGGAGGGTCATTATTTCTAAACTTTTATTAGAGGTTGTCTTGTTCCGTGTAATCGCCCCATCCTCCCAAATTTAACTCGTCACTTTGTTTTTTCTAAGTCAGTATGTGAAATGGCTAACTTGTAGTTTTAGTACTGTTGCGATATATGTCGTTTTGCTAAGTTTGTAGTTCATCTGCCATCCATCAATCTGGTGAAGATAATGGATTTTTGGCTTTTCCATTATCATTCTACACACACATCTACTTCACAACTGAAACACCTCAGGATCTTTCTAGTAGGTTGCCAATGCAGTACTTCACAGACTGAGGCAGAGCAGTGCATGCTGGGAGCGTTTATCTGACAGATGCAATTCGGGCTGCCACTCTGGCTTTCTCTGTGAGTCGCATTACAGGAGAACTACAACAAAAATAAATCTGCATACACACATACACTGGTGTGCTGTTCATTGGCTCTGAAAACTATCACAGATGTGCTCATTAGAACAAACAGGAATGCAATTTGTAGCATAAATACAATATTGTACCCAGAGGATAAATATATTTCTAGAAAAACAATATGGAACTGTTGTTTTTTTTCTATTCAGGATTTTCTTCTCCCCGATACTAATGCAAGTCGTTTGACTTTAGGCGTTGTTGATACCGATAGCAATTAAAGTTAATAGAATCAAAGCTGTCTACATTAAAATATGACCCTATATTTCATCAGTGTTACAGCCACTCACCAATGACATTCATGATGCTACAGTCTCTGATCAGCGACTGATCATTTGTCCCAACTGCAGCTGCTCTGGGTCAGCTTTAATTTGCTGCTCTAATTTGAGACAACTCAGCTAAAAAGAGTATTGAAATCTCTGGCTACTCATCGCCTAAAACAGACGCTGCTTTATCTTTAGTGTGCAAAAATACATGTGACTCGACACTCACTTCTTCAATCGACTTGTGTCTTCAACTATGTTTTCTGATGTTATCACCTGAAGTTATCACTTTAAGCATTGTGAAATTTTATGATTCAGGTAATGCAGCGCCTGACAGCGATTACTTTTTAAAATTAAAGTATTGAATGTTTTTGAGTAGTTTATTTCTTTCAAATGCTTTATAAAACAGAATAGAATAGAATGTATTTTTAATAGGGATACATGGATCCAAAACACAGAATATGTGGTGTGCTGTGCAAAGCTGTTGATAATTTTCAACTCTTTTTCCATAGAGCCACACACGATGCACACACATCGAAGGAAAATTTAAAGAGACTAATTAACCTCATTGCAAAGTTTTTGGGCTGTGGGAGGAAAGTGATTTAACTGAAGGAAATCCTCCAGTTAAAGTTGCTAGACCAATCGTTAATTGCAGCCCTACTTATAAGTTTGTTTTAAATATTTTGCACTAAGATTGCACATGAACCACTTCTTGTGCTGAAACCATACAAAAGTAAAACAGATATGGTATGCTACATCACATAATGTCTGCACAACAACAGGCTCCACTTTAAACAACAAGATATTGACCCACATTCTTGTCTAAAAGATTGTTCAAACATAAATTCAGTGAAAAATGCATTAGAAATACAACAAGATCATTCAGCAGCTTAAGAAAATGTACAATTTCTGTGTCTTTTCTGCCTGCTCAATATTGGCATCTGGCATTTATGGCGGTAATTTGTTCCATGTTAAACCATTAAACTCTGCAAGGAGTCGAAAGTGCAGTATCATTGCTGCACTTGAATTACTCGCATAACGAAATGTAAAAAAACAAAAACAAAAAAAAAAAAAAACAGATGCAAATGTTCTGTCAGCCATGTTTGTTTTTAAGCAGAGTTTGGATAGAGCTGACCAATGACTGCTGTTGAAATTAACTGAAGTAATCAGCATAAGCACAAGCTGCATACTGTGGAAGGGGGTCACTGAGGGTTATGCTTCACACAGAGGTGAATGTTATTTCTGAAGAAAAGTTTAAGAAATAAAAAAAATATTGGTGTAATTAGATTAACGGGATTATTATGGTGGATGTCCTGGATTATAAAACTAATAGCTGCATCCTGAGTCTATTGTTCCAGCTGCTCAGCCTCAACATGAAAGTTGACTGAACACAGTATGCAGAGCAGGTCACTTGACACACAGGCAGACAGGAAGCGGCAGAAGACAAGACAGATTGTCTGATTTTAAAGGAGACACTTACATTTTTAAGGAACACCACAGATTTGTTACATCAATAAAATAATAGGCACAGCCTTAAATACAATTTTGCAAGCTGTGCACTTGTATATGGGCCCAGATTCCTAAAAACTTGTGTGTAACACAGTTGCTTGGCTTACTGGAGATGCAGATGACAAAATCACAGAAAAAAAAACATCAACAAATACCGAGAGTCAAATTTGGTTTGAAATCTGGATGCAAATCATTTAGAAAGGAAAGCCTGTAACTTAGGACAAAAATCCTAATTGCTCTGTTAAGCATGCTCTGTCTGAAGTTAGTTTCTGTGTATATTTTGAACTATTTTGTCATTTTTGTATGTTGTTCTTATATTTTATTGTACATATTTGCTTTCTTGAATGTTTTTTTTTTTCTCTTTTGTGTCCATCGTTTTGTTGTACTCTGATGCACAGTGACAGTAAAGTGTATTATGTTTTGCTCAGTTGGGTTATATAAGTTGCTGCATCCCATACAGAAGAACTACCTGTTGGACTTTATTTTGAAAATAACATCCTCTCAGTTTAAGTCCCGATACAACAACACAAGTTTGTTGTGACTTTTAATGGATTGCATACTGTATGTGTAAGTGTAAATTTGTATTCCCATCTGGGGCGCCTGCTCGTAGCACTTCACCCATATGTTTGGGTCCTCAAAAATCATCCTCCTATCTCTCTGTCTGCCTGTCACGTTGCCTCTGTGTGATTGCAAACTACAACATCCAGCGATTATTACACAGCTAATAGCCTCTCCAGCTCTCTAGGGATGCTTGTGAACAGTGGAGAGAACACGGGGAACTGTCACCACTCTGTTGTCTTTCACTGGCTCTAATATTTTGTGAGAGGATACAAAAATTCAAACTACAGCTGAAGAGCCTCAGATTATCATTTGTCTGGAATTACAAGAAAAGTAAAAAAAAAAAAGCCTTCATCTGCTTCGCCTTTATAGCAATGACTGATAGAAAACAGCTTTCTTAATGTATAGAGGCTGTTATCAGCCTTCTTTTATCCTCGAGCATCCCTCTGTCTGCCTCTTATCCCCATTGTCAGAGATGTAACTTTTCACAGAAGTGCTATCAAAGCAAGGGCCCTTTTTTTATTGAGCCAAATGGAGACAGGCTGGGATCGACGCAGGCAGAAAAATAGGACGGCAGGCAACACAGTGCCTTGTTTAAAACACTTGCAAACTGGGTTGTGGTCTTTAAGGTGAAATGATGTGACAGAAGTCTTCTGTTTCAATCTGGTAGCTCAGGATCCTGGTAATTTTTCATCACGACCCTTAAAAAAACAAAAGAAATAAAAGAGGTTTATAGATGAGTGAGTTTATCACACCACGTTGCTCCCTCAGGACCCCATCCTTGTCCCTGAAAGCTCCTGTTTTAATTAGAAATGCAGTCACTTCCTTTTTCATCTCTGTCTTCTTCTTTGCTCTTTCTCTTACGTTATCTTTGGTAGTGGTGAGTATACCAAGTTTAGCAGTGGGATAAAGATACTGACATTTGGGGAGTAAAGGATTCAGAGCTGTGTGCCATGCATGAGGTCGAGGTTCTGCTGACCGTGACTGGAAACCACTATCTGGCTTTGTTCTTGTTAGTGCTTGCTCCTGTGGTTTAGTCAGGAAGTTTTTTTTGTTGCCCATGGTGATTCCAAACATGTTCAGCTTTGCCCTAAGACCACAGCGCAGTAAGGGATGCTCTCCCTCCCTGAGACTTCCTGTAACCTGAGAAGACTCTCCCAAAACAGAAAGCTGCCGGTGAACATGCAAGCTCAGTTAAACTGTTTTCTGTCAGGTGAGGTGGACGAATTTCTTGGGAGTTTTTCTTTAAGCTTCTGTCCAACAATAGTCATACACCCTTTTATTTATAAATAGCAAAAGAAAAGGATATGTGGTTTTTAAACGTATCTTAATCTGATGCTCCTTTATGAAATCCAGGGCGAGCAATTTTATTTACAGGTTGCATTTTTTAGTAAATGCACAGATCCGGGGTATACTGCTAGACCATCAAAGTCCTTAGGAACACATGAAAAATACTACACTATGACCCTGTTGAAGTCCTCACCTAAATCTTCGGCACAGCTTGAAAAGTGGATGTTCACAATCTTATCATCCCATCTGATTGAACTAGAGCAATTCTGTAAAGAAGAATGGGTAAAAATGTTAGTCTCTAAAAGACCTACACCTGTAATTTCAACAGAAATTGGTTGTAGAAAATATTGATATTCACAGGGGCTGAATATAAATGCATACCACAATTTTTAGATTGTATGTAACCTTTTCCTTACATCTCTCTATACATGGCTAATTGTGTTGGTTAATCCCAAAAAATCCTGATAAAATACATTGTTTGTGATTGTACTGTGGCAAAATGCAAAAAAGTTCAACTTACATGACACATAGCACTGCTTGCTGTTTTTCCAGAGTTTGTAATTTGTATGACATCGCTCTCAGTGGTAGCGACCACTACTCTATGTTATACCAGTGTAACTTACATTGTAATTTCAAATACCTTAGTTTAACTTCACATCCTGCTGTGCACTCCACCCCACATCCCCCGCCAAGTACACTGGAGGTTGATTGGAAGCTTCTCTGCTGCTACTTCTCTGTCATTTACATGCAAGACGCATCGCACAGATTCTGGCGCAAGGTTAAGCATGCATGACGCCCAAGCTTAGGAACTGCTTCAGACAGTCTCTCTCTCTCTCTCTCTCTCTCTCTCTCTCTTCTCTCCAATTTTCACCCCTAAAAACGCAGATTATTTTCCTTTGCCTTCACCCTACCTCAGTTCCTCAGTGTCTTGCACCTCTCCCCATGTTTAACTCAAGGAAAGGACTAAATTCAGTGAATGCACTATCCTCCAACAACATAGAACATCTCAAATCCACAATCGCATTTTCTACCCAACGAATACAAAGTAGTTAACTTTTGGAGTATTTAAATTGTTGACGGTACTTGACTTTATGGCCTCTTTAAGTATCGCCTCTTTGTTGGATTCTTATAAAAATATATTTTAAGTAATCTCAGCAGAGATGCATGCACAATCATTTTCCATTCTTTCCCAAATTGTTCAAAGGGCTTTAATCTATATTAGTTCTTTAGATCTATCTCCTCTATTCTTTAAAAAGTAGAAACATATTAAAGCCCAGCACATGTTACTGTGGTGTGCTTTTTACTCTCATCTATTTCTTTCAATGTTTTTGTAGATTTTCTTTAATAATAGTTGATGGGCTGAACAATGGTGTATGGATCTGGAATTAGTGTGTGACTTTGTCTCATTATTATTACTATTATTATAGTAGCGCACATAAAAGCAACAAAAATCAAAAGGTTTTAAAGTATTGTTTTAAAGCTGCTGAAATGTCCTTGAAAGCGTGTTGTTGCTGTTCAAATTTGTTTAAACGCGATAGAAAGTGTTTGAGTGACCAGAGGATCCCATAATTGCATGAGGCAAAGTAACAGAAATAACTCAATTGATTACAACTCTACAAATAAGATAATTTTCCAGGATGATGATAAATGATGTAATAGATTTTCATCTTTACTACTACTCGTTAATGATTATTAAGACAAACCAAACACAATCTCATCTAAAGTGCAAAACAGCCTCCAATACTACAGTTCAGATTCAGTGGCAGATGTTTTAGCTGATTGAACATCTAATGTTTTAAAAGATCCCTCCTGGGAATAAATTTATTCCCAGTATTGCCTGGGATTGCCAAATTTTTTTGATTGTAGTCTCATGTTTAATCTCAAAAGGGGAGAATAAATGGAGGAAGAATTGAAACTTCCAGCACCACAAAGAGAGAAAAAGACCCAAGCACCTTACTTTAGTCTGAAATCTTTTTTTTTTAAAAAATGCAGCATATCATATGATGCAAGCAAACTTAAAAAAAAATCTTTATGCTCTGATTCTCAAAGGCTGATCAGGCCTTTCTAACTCTTATTTCATTCAATGGTTTTGTTTTTGTGAACTTAGATGATTCTCTACTCAGATGCTTTTGCTTCCAGAAGTCATCGCCAATCAGAGATGGATGCAAAGTAATGCAAGACATACAGGCAGCCAATTAGAAGAATATGTTTTACTAATATTTTCTACTACATCCATGACTTAGAGGGACCAAAACAATCAACCACCTACGTGCACAACACTGTCTCATCACTGTGGCAAACTAACAACAAGCCTTATCATATAATATTCATATTTTGGAGACTCCTGGGAAACACATGCAGGAGAAAGAAGTTATCTTGATGAAATCTGGAAGTCCGGTAAGGACATTTTACACACCCGTTTTTAAAGGTAAATTATCCAAGCTGAGCTGTTAGTACATACTATGAAATATTGTAACGAGTATGTTGTAAAGCAAGCACAGTTGGAGATTTTTGGTTGCATTTTGATCAGCTCAATGTGCCTCTAAAAGTAAATAACAAAAATAAATGTTAGATAACAGGGTAATTAACCTTGTATGATCAATAGGTGTTGCCATTTAAGTTCTGTCTGTAAACACGTGTCTAATTTTCTGGACTTTATGGCTGGACTGTGTTGGAGATTTACTGTAATAGCTTGTAGAGAAAGTTGAACAAGAAAAAAGGGGAGGAAAAAATCATTGCCGTTCTTTCAACTGTGAAATTAAACAAACTCCCTGTGAGAGGTGACTCAATCTAAACAAATCAAAGCCAATGAAATGGAACTCAAATTAAGAAAATGATGGATTTCCCTCCACATTTATTTGATTCATCCACTTTACATGTTCTGGAAACAAATTACAGTTGTAGAAAAACACATATATATATATATATATATATATATATAATTTTTAATTTATTAATTTTTTTGCTCAGTCTGTTGGTAAACAATGAGCATACCCATCACGCCCTCTCATCATCTCTCTGCCTCTCCCTCCCTTGGATAAGTAGGCATTTCCTGTTATCTCAGCTCTGGCCATTGTTGTCTGCTCTGTGAGACAGTAGAGTCTGTGCTCTGCTGACTGAACTAAAGCTGTTTCACTTTGTCTGATTGGGTCCGCATCGGGCAGAAGGGGGGAGATGCTTCGTTTTTAATGTATTGTCTGTTCAAGTTTTTAATTGCATCTGCTCTAATTTGTTGTCGTCAGTATGGAAGTCGTGGCGTACCTGTTTAATGTCGCCTGTATTTGAACTGCCACACGAACAAACTAATCAGTTTAAATGGAATTCCATCTAGACAACATTATGTATTGAAAATAATAACCCTTTTGCTGAAGGGAACCTTTCAATGAGAAATAATCAACAAGTGCGAAATGGAATAAAATTAAAGAAACAAGGAACATTTGAAATTTAACAAAGTATGATAAGTAGTTTAACATTTTTAAGACATGTTTTCTGGCTTCCAGCTACATCTTGTGTCAAGCTCTGCTTTAATATAGGGTGCCACTTTGTCTTTTGTCCTTTATGCAGTGAGGGGTACCCTTAAAAGAGCTTACAACTCAAACTTTGCTGTGATAATATTTGCTTCTAAAGTAGTTCTCAAAGCATTTATTTTCACCTTGTCCTAGACTGTCCTGAGGGCAAAGGGATGAGGAGATACTTGTGGGATTTCCAGTTAATGAAAGGTAAACACAAGGTCTGCTCTGAGGTGATCCAAGGAATGCTCTCCCTCTCTGTCAGGATATGAGCTTCATGCTTTTGACTTGTACTTTTATGTCTGACTTTTCACCTTTGGTGAATTCTTTCACTGGAACCACTTTCAATATGTTTTTACCGCAGTTTCAGCCAGTCAGCCTATGTTTGCATTCTTCCATTGTAAAACTGTATTACAGTAGTAATACTATTAAATAATAATTATGACATTCAAACCATTTGTCTTCAGTGAAACTGCATGAAAATATGTTATTAGCCAAATTAGCAACAAATCATGTAAAAATACAAAGGAAGCAGCTTTGTTATTGTGACCTGAGTTTATTTAGGACTGCTGTTCTGTGGATTAACTGAAGTCAAGTTATGTTTTTGTTGAGTGATATATTCATACATATTCCTGAAATGTAGTGTAAATTTTAATTTAAATGAGGATGATTTTTAATTATTTACAGAGTAAATCTTTAGGCAGTTTTAAAAAAGCCTTTTATCCTTAATATGTGGAAATTGTATCTAGTCACCTGCTTCATGTTACCATATATATTCTTTATCTGACATTGAGAAACATAATAAAAACTGGATGTTTTTTAGTTGTTCTGTTTAGAACAGTTTCTACATTATATTCTTGCCATGTTAAGCTAACAGTGATGCAAATCTAATAAAAAAATATTGAAATTGTTATATATCAAGTAAATAATGTTTTTGAAGAACTTTATTTATTACTTAATGCAGTAAATAAATTGGAATTAAATTGAATTTAATTCAGAATTGAAATTAAATATACCCTAAAGTCATAAACAATTTAAAAAATTGCTTTTTGTTTTGTCTTACAAAGTACATCATGAAATATTTGCTAACTGGTGATGTGTCCTGCAGCACAAACTAACATTAAGCACATCTAACACTAACAAGATATGAATCAACCGTTAGAGCTTACCAGCCTCCAATCATTACTTATCAGAAATTAAACAAGACTCTGAGCAAAAGTGTTATGCTTATTAGTGGCTGTAGTCCAGCTGTAGTCTCTTTAAGGCTGACTGAACTGAAGGTGGGATACACCTGTGACTTTGGGGGTGTTCCCTTGGTGACCGCTCCTCTACTAGAACATCAAACTGTTGGAGCAACGGTCTGACGCAGAGAGGAGGGATATGTGGAAGCTGTGTGTTTCTCTTCCCATGCCTGTCATGCGTCGCGCCCTTTATACTCTGTCTTAAAGTAGAAGTCAAGACTTCTGTCGGTGTGTAAAGTCTGGGTTCCCCCCTGTCATGTTGTGTATACAGTATGTACCGTATGTGCAACAGTTCTGTGTCTGTGATAACATGACAGAGCAGAGTGACTAAAGATCTGCCAGCTTTCATCACTTTATGTAATGTTGCAGAGGAACAATGGGTGTGGCAAACATTTACACAGCAACGACAAAACACAGAACACGAAAAAGTAACATTTATTTGACTACAGGTGTCTCACCTCGGGCTGCATTTTTTTTAATGCTGGATTACAACATGTGCTTTGTTAATCTTCAAAGCTGCAGTGAAAGGTTTATTGCTTCTCTCTACTTTTAGTACGAAAGCAGCAGCAGCTGAAGTCGGAGGAAAGTCAGCATTGAAGATAGAGGGAGTTTACTTGATATGAATAACTCTCATTCAAGTGGTCTGTCTTCAGAATGAGCCATTAGAGGAATCCCAGGGGACACTATGGAAGGGTAATGGAGAATATAGATTTAACTTGTGACCATCAGCAAAAATGCGAATTAGAAAAGCATCAGTGGGGATAGCCAGTAAGATGGCTGCAAAGCACTGCCAGGAGGTGATTAATGTCAAGCATGTTTTTTACATCTACAAAAAAATAGATGTAAAAACTTCATCTTTGTTTATTTTTTTTATGTTGGATCCTTGTTCATAAAGGATTTTACATTATAAAACAAAGGTATGAAGACTATTTCATGAAAGAAAGGGGAAAGGTGTGCTGTTCTTTGACTTTTGTTGTGATTAGGAAAATCCAGCGTTACAGTCAGTAGGAATCTGTTTATTTTGTTTTCCTGGTTCTGCTCAGATGCTGCAGCATCAATCCTTCCCCTCCTCCCTCAGCTTATATCATCAATCATTTATTCTCACCATCTTTCTTTTACTTTACTTCTCACATAAGTCTTTCTCCTCCTCTCAATCTCCTTATCCTTCATGTCTTTCTCATTCACTTCAGCCTGTGTATATTTTCTTTTTGTCAGATCCACAGGGACATCTCAATAAATTAGAGTATCACTTAAAAAAACACCATTTTGATTCAAAAACACACAAACTGGTTCACTTAAGTCATTTTTCTCCATTAATTTAGAATATGTTAACTTACAAGTGAAATCCCAAAATTTGTTTTGTTAAAATATAATCTGTCACATGACCAAGGTATTACTGTGTGTGCTTGACCAGTGATTTTACTTTACTTAAACACCCAAAGAGACTCTGTGGAGTATTGTCCAGAGCAAGAGACACAATGAGTCAACAAAGCCATAGTTAAAGTCACCCTGTCTTTTTTAACACCTCATCTTCAATAAATAATAATCATGAAAATTAATAGAAACTGTTGAATTTATTACCGCATTTGTACTGAATTTATGTAATGTGCATTTTTAACAGAATTATTGAAATAATATTAAAAAAACTTTTCAATAATATTCCAATGAATTCAGACATTCCTGCATATTGTTGGGTCTCCCTTCCTGAGCTGTTCAAATTAATCTGTCCTGTAGTTTTTCTTCTAATTGTGCATATAGATCTCACCATTTCAGATCCTCCCAGATGGCTTTATTAGTTTAAGAAGGCTGACATTATTTTTGCAAAAGTTGATGGAGTTGTTCAAAGGAAGCTGTTAAAGAGCATCATCTCCACATGTACCCGTTTAACCCTTCTCTACATTCAGTAAAGCTAAAGTTTAGACTTTTAAAAGTCTAAACTTTTAAAAGTTTAGACTTTTAGACGAAACTTTGGCCTTTCGTCTACTTTAACTCGATAATTTTTATGAAGCAATTCACCTTTGACAGAGTTACT
Source organism: Alfaro cultratus (assembly GCA_903066825.1). Classification (NCBI taxonomy): domain Eukaryota; kingdom Metazoa; phylum Chordata; class Actinopteri; order Cyprinodontiformes; family Poeciliidae; genus Alfaro; species Alfaro cultratus. The sequence goes on along the minus strand of CAEFZX010012887.1, from coordinate 24,783 downwards.
GCAGGCGAGGTGTGTGCATGAAACGTCTTGTCTTGAATCTGCACTTCGGTGTAAAGGCTCCATAATCCCCAAGGTTGGGATTATGGGCTCCTATTTGTTTCCTCCGTTGTTTTCCTGAAGCCCTGCGTACATACAATGAATTATTCAGCAACATAATGGGTCTATATTTGTCGTTGTTTGTCTTGCCTCGGTGCCCTCACCACCATCATTGCTGCCCCGCCAGCGTCTCTTTCAGCTTTCACATGTCTGTTTTTCTGTCTGTTTGGCAAGTAGGGCCCTCTTCACCCACAGAGGATGCTCCACATTAATGAATGAAGTGAAGTCATTTAGCAGGACTCTTAATGGCACATAAAGCCCTGCTGCTGGGTTTGATTAATCAAGGAGAGTGTTTGGCTCTCTGTCTCTCTCTCTTACACACACACGTGCACAGGGCTGTCCTGTGCAGGATCAGCAACTCACTAGCTGTACTCTCTTTATTTTAGCCCCAGGGTCCCCGCTCTGTTCTAACCAAAGCTGTCAGGGGCCCTAGTTGCTAACGCTTCTGGAGATTGAGTCCAAGAGTCTCAGTCTGCGTCTGAAAGTTAAGTTCTTTAAAAATAAACCTGATATTTTTCTGTGATTGGCAAAAATGTATCGAAATCATTTGTTTAAGATGCGCAGCAGTGAGGCTGCATTATGTTGGCAGTTTCGGAATAATACAGCTGATGCATATATTTAACTTGTTTATCTTTGCCCCAGTTTGGTAAAAGTTTGCTGCCTTTGTACTTGCAGTTACAGCTGTCACTGTCTGTATTGCATCAGTCACATATGCTGCAAACTTATGTAACGTAGCAATGAAAGAAGTTGGAAAAATCCTGGTATTTCCCAACTGGAGAACTGTAGACACATAGCCATACCTCATTTAAAGTCGATAAAGCTGGACTTGCAAATGTATTGTGATTAATATCAATCTGGAAGTATTATTTTTATTAGGTTCTTAAACTGATTTTAGTAGCTTCCCCCTCAGTTGAACTGCACAATCTATTGCATTGCTTCTGCAACTGTAAAAGATTGCTTAGATGCAATATTTCATTGGCCATAATGTTTCAGGTGCTTTGCATTAAACCTCTGCTCACCAATAATTTATTAGGTGACATTCACCATAATTAATGCACTTGACTTGTATAGATTTTGCTAAGCTAGCTCCTAAACCTCTGGAAGAGTTGTGAAGATGCATCCATGATGAAAAGATTCGATATGTTTTAATTGCAATCAGTATCGTCAACAATATTGCTATGGCAGTATTGTTGGCAATATTGACATATTGGCTCCCGCAACAGCTTTCTTACTGTTGTGAGGGCCTATGCTTCAGTAAATATTAAAAACAAAAAATGGTAATAAATCCATAGGAATGTGATTCTGGAACATATTTTCCCATGATGTAAAACAACATTTCAGTTTGTTGCTTTATGTAAAAAAATAGACCTTCATGGCTGAAGAATGTGGTTTCATTATGCTCTCCTTTTTCCCCCCTAAAATTTCCAGGTCAGGTTAGAAATTCGGGGGTTTCTCACCAGCTTGAGCCTAAAACCTTTGTTTGAAAATACAAAAGGCAGAGCAATACATTGTTATTAGCTTGCATTGCTAATTTTAGTCTAGTAAATAATCATAGAAGTTTGCAAATCCCTCTGATTTTCAAATTTAGAAACTGGAGCACTGTTAGGATGAATTTGATGTATTTTCTTGATCCAAGGGGTAAATGTGTATATCATACCCTTGAATAGTTTCAGATTAAGCAAATATTAATGTATCTATATATTCTTTGTTTGTTACACTTATTGTTATTTTGTATTACTTTGATCCTGAAATTCTTGTACCAGTTTGAGAATCATTGCTGTAGGGGATTTTAGCAATTCTGTTTGAACTTTCTCTCTGATTTGTTCTGTTAGTTTGGTTGTTCACTGAAAGCAAAGTGCTTCAAAAACATTGCTTCAGATGCTTTACAATATAATTCTATAGACATTATTCTTTGTCGTGAAAGGATCAAATAAAAAAAACAAACAGTAATGTCACATGAATATGAAAGAGATAATCGCATTATTTAACTTCCTCACCGAATTTAGGTCATTTTGCAATTATAATCACCTCTTACAGAAATCCATGGCATTTGTTTAGGAGAATATGAGCAAGTTTGTCGCATATAAATAGACAAAGCTTCCTATATTGATCATTTTCAGTATTTCATTTATGTATGTTACAAGCAAATTTTTTTCTTCCTATTTGAAAACAGAAGAAAAGCTGTCTGATTCAGACTGAGTAGTCGCAACACGGCGCTTTGTGCTAATTTAACGAAGGAGGTCACAGCAGGGATGCTGGGTTAGCCGGGAATCGGCTCGGTGAGAATACTCCACATTAGAATATGAAAGTTTATAGATTCATAGAGTATTCCTCTTGGGATTCACCCAATATCACTCATAACCTTCAACCCATCTTATTTTTCCTTCTCTCTCTCTAATCACATCTCTTCTGTCTCACGTTCTTTTATCTTAGACTCTAACAGTCTTGATTCTGTCAAATATCTTGCTAATTTTACTCCATATTGGACCCAAAGAGAATTGTGTAGTTCAATCTCTGGCTATTTCGTTCTCCTACTTTTTTATATTCAGTAGTCTATGATTATAACTCACTTGGTATATTTTACCCAAATATAAAAACTGAATGTATTTTTGGATACTTTGATGTAACAGGGGTGTTTTTCTTGCTGAATTTAACCTGTGTTTGACCTCTTTGTAGAGACATTACAGGTTAGTCTCTACACACAAGTTTTTGTGTATTAGCTTCTGAATTCAGACAATTTGAATATCTAAAATTCTGAACTACAGCTAAGATAATTACCAATTTTTGTTTTTTGGGTGTTTTAGCTAGCAAACATAGCTGAAGGCGGAAGGAGTAACAGTTCATTAAATCATTGAATTTTATCGTATGTGAGAATCTGTTGTCTCTTTACTTAATGTCCCGTTTGGTTCTGGGCAGTACTAAAACTGTTAAACTGGAACCTAGATAAAATCATACCGTATTTTTCGGTCTATAAGATGCTACTTTTCCCCCACGCTTTGAACCGTGCGGCTTATAGCCCAGTGCAGCTTTTCTGTGGATTTTTCTTCAACCGCCAGGGGGCTCTTTAGCAGGACGTAAATCATTGGAAGTCCATCCGTCCGTCCGTCCGTCCGTCCATTTTCTAACACCCTTGTCCCTAATGGGGTCGGGAGGTTCTTCCTATCTCCAGCTAACGTTCCGGGCGAGAGGCGGGATTCACCCTGGACAGGTTGCCAGTCTGTCGCAGGGCAACACAGAGACAGAAGGACAAACCAGAGGTGGGGACTTGAGTCACATGACGGGGACTTGAGTCACATGACTTGGACTCCAGTCAGACTCGAGTCATTAAAATCAAGACTTGAGACTTTACTTGAAAAAATGCTCAAAGACTTAGACTTGACTTTGACTTTCCATGTGAAGGGTGAAAATTGCCCTTTATTGCAGTTTCACACATCAGAAAAAGGTTTCACAAATCCCAAACATGGTTATAAATATTCTGCTATTAGAGCAGAATAATCCAATGCTGGTTTGAAGTGTCTAGGTGTTGTAGTTTTGGAGCGGCTTATATATGTACGTTTCTAGTTTAAAAAAAAAAAAACTTTGTGGGTGTGGCTTATAGTGAGGTGAGCTTTATAGTCTGGAAAATACTATAGTATATGTAAGACACCATACGGGGTGGTCTGTTGCTCCAGTCGTCATGTTTGTTCTGTTCTGTGGTCCCATACAGGGTTGGATTTATAAAGATGATGGGCCCCATCACCAATTTTGGTGCCCTAACCACTAAAGAAAAATATTACCATCAAGCTTACTTAGGCTAGAATTAAACTAATGATTATTTAGAAAATTAGTCATTGGATATGGAAAAATAAACAAATATGGGACTTGGTAAAAAGCAAAGTCCCTAACCCTGTTAAGTAGTATAAACATATGCAATGAAAATAATTGTTTTTGTACTTTTTGAAAGATTCATTTTAAAAAGATGTGTTTTTACCCAATAAATCTGTTCACAAATTAGTTCAGTAAGCTATATTTACCTAAGAATGGCAAATATACTGTGCCATTCTTAGGCAAAGTACACTTTAGCACTTTCCATATTAGTTACTCATAGATCCCTGCATCTATGAATTTTAAGTCGCTAAACAGATTTGTTGTCTTGTCAAGTTATGCAGACAACACAGAGTAGCAAATCTTGCACATTATCAAGCATCTGTGGCTATAAGCCGAGTATTTGAATAGTACACAGAAAGAAACACACTTTCTTCTTTTGGTTGCTAAATGCTGCTACTACAGATGGCCTTTCATTCCTCTGCCATTTTGGTTGTTGTTTTTTGGCCCTCACACTTTTTGCTATAAAATGGTCTCTTTTGCTGTGTTTTGTTCTGACTATGCCTCAATTCGTAGCTGTTCACTGTGAAGCTGCTGTTGCTCCCCTGTCCTCTTTCTGCCATGCATACTTTTGCTGACTCTTCAAAAAACAACTGCACTAAGCATGTGAGTTCAGCCACATCAGACGGAAGACATTGCAAAATGAGATATTTACTACAAGGAATATGCTGAAATAATATTAAATATATATATATATATATATATATTATTATTTTTTTTTATTATTATTATTTTTTTTTTTGAAGATTAGGTTGTTTTTGTGATTGCTTGGAGCAAAAATCTAAATTGAACTATGAATTTGATTCATTGCATGACGGTAGCGTTAAGAGACCAGCATGAGGTTTAGCTTCTATAAGCCTGAGGCCAGGGCTCTCCACCAGGAAATGGTGGATGGCTTCCTATGAGTTTGGGGTCAGTTTTCTGCTCAAGTGGAAGAGTTTTAGTGTTTTGGTGTCTTGAACAGAACCAATAAAGGATGCAGGGAGGGATGGTGAATGGATTGGGAAAAGGACTTACTTTGAGAACAGATCATTTCCCCTTACTACTGGCAAAAAGACTAAACTTCAAATGACTTACTATGACTTCTTCAGCGTGGTTACAGATGTGTGATTCAACATTAATGTTTGATAGGATTTTAGCCTGCTTAGAAAAATTTTTGTTTTTATGCTGCATTTGTTCCAAATATGTATCCAGGCATTTGTTGTTTTCTTCTTGCTTACACTAAGCATTTAATTACATTTTCTTATGTCAGCATAGTGGCAGGTCCTGTAAATATGTCACTTAACATGTCGATTCAGATAAGCGCTTTTCCATTTCATCTCTAACAAGGGTGAAATAATCCGGGCCTAATCTATAATAGGCGAATCCAATCACTGAAGCAAATTCCCGTTGTGATTTGAAGTGCTGCCAGACTTTGATTGCCTCAGCGGTAAATTGATTAGCAGTGATCTACTGGTCTCCTTAAATGCTGATCCTGGGAAAAGAAGTTCATGTATTTCCTTTAAGCTGACGCTGTGGTTGAGCTTCAAAATCTCTTTGCACAACCTTTCAGTAAAAGCAAAAGCGGCCCACTGGCCTCAAAACAACCCAGCACAGAAGCCAGTTAGTGTTTTTGCAAGCTGCATGCTTTAAACTAAGATCAACTCCGACTGTTTTAGCTCGCTGCAGCTGTCTGGTCAGATTTACAGCTAAGGGTTGGGTAGAGGATGTTCTTTAAAAACCTGACTACTGGAATTTGAGAGAAAATAAGTCAGTTACAAACTGCATGGATGAACGGGTAATAATAAAAACGTTGACGTGCTTCCACAAGATCTGGGCAGCACATAAAGCCCTATAGAGCTTGTACAGATTACAGACAAGCATTCTTCAGTTTAACCCTGTTGCTTGCTAAGAAAATTGAAGCTGATCATTTGCTTAATGTACTAGAATAATTGTTTTCCTTTTAATGTGTCCACATTTTGCAGCTTATTAACGTTCAATGTCTCTCCCTTCTCTTGTCCTTAAACTTTATCTCTGCTCGCTGATTTGTCAGTCCAGCTCCATGTACTTATTTTTTCCTGTTAGCATGGAGGATTGACCTTAACAAGGGGCAAGAGGGTGTTGTATTGTTTTCAAAGCATATTACTGAAATATTAAAAGGTTTAAGTAAAGTTTAGAAGATACAAAATGCTATCAAAGTATATTGTTTTGTTACTTTCTGTTCATCAGAAAGCTCCTCCTATTGTTGGCTTGTGATAAATTAAAAAAAGAGAGACTAAAGGAAGAAATGGTTTGACCCCACTACTGAAAGCTCTGATTCTGACAATATTGTAACACATTAGGCATTTTTGTTTATAGAATCCTAAAATAGTTATAGAAAAATGTGTTTGGAGAATTAAATTATGAAGTTTACATACACTTCAAACAGTTTAGGAAATCTCACGTAATACGTATAGAATATTTTAGCTAAGTACATCCACCTGGCTGCATTTTAAAGCCATACCCCAAACAGACTTCTTCCTTATTTTGAAATCATGAGAAAATTGAAAGAAATCAGCCACAATATCAGGAAGAATTTCCAAATTTCCTTTCGTCTGTTGAAACAGTGAGTATAAACACCATGTAATGTCCAGATGTCTTTCAGGAAGGAGATGAGTTCTGTGTCTCATATGTTTTGGGCTCAGTGTGGATCGCCTGACGCCAGCCAGTGAGATGCTGGGTGTTTTAACATGGCTGAGCTCTAAAGTTAAACTCTTCAGTCTTTAGGCTTAGACTGAACCCTGGAAAATCACACATTATTTATTCTTCTTTCTCTCACATCTATCTACGTAAATAAACTCACAAAGAGTCCCAAAATAACCACAAACATGTGAGTCATGCGAATCTGAGATCCATCAAAACTTCAGTCCATCTTTACTATTTCTCTTTTTGACCTTTGTCTTTAAGCTTGCATTAATCTTTTATTTCTGCTTTACTAGTGTTTTGATTTATTTTACAGTGTCAGAATGATCCATACCTCTGGCCTCACCTGTTTTGACTTTGTTCACATCCATCTCCTCTCGCCCATCATAATTGCAAAGGTCACATCCTAGAGACTCTGTGAAATCAATTACAGGTTAAATATCTTAGTCTGTCTCCAAGGCAGCAGAGATGTGTTTTTATGTGGAAATACATTTCACTGCATCCCTCCTAAGGACGTGCTTTTGTTTCCTAAAATTTCCTATTGGGGCACTGAATTCATTTATGCAACCTGTCAGCATCCTCATCATTGATGACAAAGTATCCACTGCAGATATGTGACCTCTATCACTGATGTTAAATTGTTCTACACTGACGCTGCTGTTGTCGGCACTGCGGTTCACAGGAGGGGGAACAGATTTTGATGGGTTGACAGGAAAATGATGTGCAGGGCAGAGAGACAGAAAATGTTTGTTCCTTGAACATTGAGCTGTACAGTGCCTTGGAAAAAAAAAAAAAAAAAGAGCACATCTTTTATTCATGCTCAGTTGACAAGGTGTCAAGAGTTTTGTCAATCCTCTCATTTTTCCGTTAACCTTGTCCCTGTAAAATGTCCTTTCGCTGTTTCTTTGGTTAAACATCACTTTCAGGCCACAAGGGAAAGGAAATAAGAGAATGAAAGACAGTGGGAAAGACAAAAACAAAGATAGCTTCTGTTCTGTCTTCCTTTAAAAAAGAATACATAAGAGTAAAGTAACTTGTGGAAAACAGCCAAAAACAAACCGAAGGAGAGAGGAGGAGAAAAGATGAAGATAAATGGGATGGAGAGAGATGGCCGAAGGTGGATTGTACCTGTGAGAGAAGCGGGATAATGTTCAGTCTGTCGTCTGAGTTTATTTTTACCTCAAGGCAAGAGTCTGGATCTGGGTTGCCAAGCTGGTAGCACCTTTCAGTGGGGGTTCCTGAACAGATGTCGTCCCAGTGTGAACATCTCTCATGACTTTCAGTATCAACACCAACACACAAGGACAAACATAAAAAGTCCCAGGTCACAGCTTGTGCTGCGTTATAAAGTCTAAAACGTGTTTTAGCTGTTGAACATTTCCTTTTACATAACATCTAATTTTCTTACTTTATGTAGACAATAGCAAAATTATTGAGTCTAAATCTGAACTTTAACCACCAGTTAATATACTGCAAGTTTTCAAGTAAACTAATTGAATGTATAGAGGGTCGTAGCTGTGAAATAAAAGCACTTTGAAGAACACACACTCGCAGGTCTCTCCACTAGCACCATAGATACTTTATTAATGTACCCGCTATAACTTTATGTCCCTGCTTATTATAGATATGCCCTGAGAATGGAGCTGGTGTAAATAACGCTCTAACCTCACCTTCTTTCTCTTCTGATGCTGTAGCAGGCAGTTTTATCACAAACTAAGCCAAGCTCCCACATATCTTTCGTACATGTTGAAGGAGTCAACATGTACCACACATCTGAAATCTGATATTTAGAGCTATTTAACATCTTCTTCTGTGAGACAAAATAAAAGGCGTGATGTCATTTAACTTATTTCTTGATTTAGAGTAAGCATTATTTTTGTTCCCTTTAATATTTTATTAATTCCAAGTATCACATAGATGTTAACAGAACTGAGAAGGTGCTGTGGATCCTGTATCAAACAGTTTTTTTTATGTACTGTTTATAGACTATTGGATCAACCTGTCCCACAGGCATTTAAATTGCTTTTAAGAAAGGACCAGCACAGATTCACTGGGAGGATCATTGATTTACAAATCAAGGGTGTAATTAATACTCACTCTGTTCCAACCTGTGGGAGGAAGTCCATGTAGACAACTGGGCATGTAGATGAGGTCTTCACAGCATCATCACTGCCCCATTTATTCAATTTTTTCTTTAAATGTATTGGTTTTAGATTAACCACTAGAGTCTACGGGACCACATGTTGCATTCTGGGCTTGTTTTTATCCAAACACATTTCTAGGATTGTGATAGATCGAAATAAAGTAGTGCATAATTGTTTAGCTGGAGGAAAATTAGTCACTGTTCAATTTTTTAATGAAATAATAAATTGTTTGTCTTGTACATTTATTCAGCGCTGTAAGTTAACACTTTGTGAAACTACCTTTTGCTGCAATTACATCTGTAACTAAGAACAATTGCACTCTGTGTTTGGCTACATCCTCCTTCCCTTCAGCTCTGACTTTCTCCCTCACAGTGTGGTTTGTAGGAAACGTTCAGTTTTGATCTCATCACACCAGAACACGGTTTTACTCATGTCACCTATATAGCTGACAGTAAGCAGAGACTTCTTACACCTTTCTTTCAGCATAGCCGCCTTATTTGCCTTTACAACTAAGAGTTCTCCATTCAACAATTTCTCATACATGACCTGTTGATCTCTGGAACTCCTTCAGAGTTACCACAGCCTCTCTGATTATTGTTGTCCTTATCCTCCAGTCTGGATTGACCGTCATGTGTTGGTAGATTTGCAGTTCAGCTGTATTGTTTCTGTTTTTGGAAGAGATATTTAACAGTGGCCCTTTAAGACGTTAAAAGCTTGGAAGAGTGTTTTAAAACCTGCTTTAGATTTCTCCAAATCGTTCTCCTTGACCTGCCTACTGTGTTCCTTGGTCTTCATGAAGCTGTTTGTTCTCTGACAAACCGCTTAGCCCTTCACATAACGCCTCCATTTATACTGAGATTAAATTACACATAGACTGACCCTATATTCTAATTTGGGACTTTTACAGGCATTTAGTTTCATTTGAATCTTATTTAGTGAGCGAATGGGTGTAATCGAACATGTTTCTTCTCATTTTGCTGTTACGGGCTACTTTCTGGTGGTCTCTACCATAAAACCCCGATAATATAAATTGAAGTTTGTGATTGTAATGTGACAAAATGTGCCCGTTCAAGTGGCATAAGTAGTTTTATAAGTGACCATATATTTTCCAAATGCAAAAGAACAAATGATTTTGCCTCCATGTAAAAGCTTTTACACTCCTCATAAACAACCTGAAGCTCATCCTCTCTCGTTTCTCTTTTCACAGGTTGGCTCTTTACGTGTATGAGTACCTGCTGCATGTAGGAGCACAGAAGTCAGCACAGACCTTTCTCTCAGAGGTAAGTCACAAAAATGCTTTTCGTGTTTGTGTCTGTCAGGCAGCAGGCCACAGGCTCTATGTTTCAAGGGTTGTCTCCTTCGATATGTCCAGTTAGCGTTACAATGAAGTGAATCGGCTCAGCTTTGGGCTTGTGCCAGCAGGTTGGTGCAGCAAAGAGGCTTTTTTAACGCCGCATTTAGTTTGGCTTGAACTGGAGAATGAGAGGAGTTTTGTGAAGCCTAAAGCTGATGTTTTGGGTGCAGCTTTATTCCACCGCCGCCTTTCACAATGCTTACGGCTCTTCTTTCTGCTCTGAAATGCAATCTCATTTTCACTTTAATTCTGCTGGGTTAAGAGGGGCCGAGGTGAAACTGAGGCCACTTGATCATTCTGCTCTGGGAGTAAATTATTGCAAATTACAATGCAGAAGACAGCAGCTAGAGGCTTGTTGTACATCAGCCAGAGGGACAAGAGCAACTGAGAGAAGGGGGTGGAAAAGGTTACCTCATCAGCTGGCACTGACTCTCATCACTCTGACTTCATGAGTGTGTGTGCGTGTCTGTGTGTGTGTGTGCTCACACTGACACGCTTTCCTCTCTGCCATATCAATTGTCAACAGTTTTGCAAAAGCAGAAGATGCAAAGGATAGGTGGTGTTACATTCAAGCGTGGGAACACATTAGCCATTGATGCACAAAGTATAAACACGGCTGCTGATGTACAGTTCACATGCCCACCAGTGCAAACGAACTGGGTAAGCATTTAGCTAAAATGCAGCTCTTTTTGGGGTAGTGGGATTTACTGCTTAAGGCACTGTTCATGCTAATGCTGACATTTTTTAAACAATTTTTTTTTGCTGCATTTTAGAAAGCTCTCCAATTTTTGATGACTGAAATGGATACTAAGAAAAATGCTTTCCAAGGCATTCTTTAAAAAACTGTGACTATATAATAGAAAAATGATCAAAATGAGGCTCACTGCATAAATGCTTTCTGTGCTAGTTGGTATGTTGACATTAAAAGTTGCGATTTGGATAAATGTCAACCAAAAGGTTAAGATCATTACTATAAAAAATTAATTTTTATGACCACTAACAGAAACAAAGAAGTGAGCATATGTATCAAACCAGTTAATTTTTAGTGCTGTACATTATTATTATATAGTTTCTTGAATTGGAATCCCTTAACATCATATAATTTAACTTAGGAATCACTCCAAAATCTGTGAGGTGTATTGAAAAAGGAAAATGTGTGGCTCAAATTACCTGGTGTATTCTTCTCTTTTGTTATCCAGTGTGTATCCTCAAAGACACCTGAATGATATTTGCGAATCAGGCCCTCCTGCCCACACTTAACATGTGATATCGCAACCAAATAGAGCAGCAGTATGAAAAAAAAATCAAATAATGCTTTTAAATTTAACGGGTAGCTCAGGTATATTATACTGTAAGCTTAAACCTTAGGAGGGTAAGACAGTTCAATTTAGGTAAACAGAAAACCGTAACCGTGCAACGCCTGTCCGCATCTGCCAGTAATCACGCTGAGGGAATCTCACAGTAGCACGTTGAAGGTAAATGAAAGAACCTCCAAGGATTTCAGACCACAAAAAAACAGGAAATGCGGGCACACACCATTCTTTCTTTCAAAATTTTCTCCAAATGACGGCAGTGTGAAAGAGAATGTCTTGACATGAACTGCCTGTAATCTTATTTGGACTGAGCTGAAGTTCCAACAATTATATATTTTGTGCTATTTAGTCAGCTGTAAAATGAAAAGAACTACTTTTTTCCAAGTATTAAGGAAAATTTTCTGCTGGTACCTCCAGCCGACAGATGAACTTACCGAAACTGCTTACTGGATCTGAAAGAATGTGGAATAAACAAATGGAGGCAGTTCCTGACCCTCCCTGAGAAAGACTTCAAAGCATGCCTTTCCATCATCTGATCGAGAACTGAGGTCAGGACAGTCTGATTGAAACTGTGGTGATTCAGTTTTTCCTGTTACTTTAGTGCTTGGTCATGCTGCTGGTGGAGCAGGTGGTATAATAGTCTTATTATTTGGCCCTGATAAAACATTTCCAGGAGGAGAAAGTCTGAGAGGCACCCTCAGACAAAATAAGTGTCTGAGGGTCTTATTGGAGTTGTCCGCCACTGATAGTTGCATGGATTTGTATTCTTTAGATCCAGAACTGTGGTCTTTGTGTGTCAACATGAATTATCTTCAGGATAGAGATCATTTCTGAAGTAAATAACATCCAACTACGGTACATATTTAAGCTAGGATATAAATAGGCCATACATTTGGGAAAGCCTAAACATTGAAATGATCTGAAAGCGAAATTAAAGTCGATGTGGAGCCGCCTGATTTGTGTGTGGGGGGTTTGTTCAGAGATTTGAGTGGATTCCTCAGGCTGGTACATGTCTCTGACCTTATGCTCTTTACACACTCTGACTCAAGAGACACACACACATGCTCACGCACACACACACTCATTTGTGCACGCACGCGTTCAAATATGTGTCGATAAGCTCGAGGGCACACATAGACCCACNCCAAGCGATTCATAACATAATTACCTAATGGCACATCTTATAGATATTTCCTTGCACCCTTTTCAATCTTTTCGAGCATGTCACTCAGATGTCAGACATGTTTTATACACAGGATGTCTCTGAAGTACCTCTCTCCCTCTCTCTCTTTCTTTGTGTCTGTCAAGATCCGATGGGAGAAGAACATCACGTTAGGAGAACCTCCAGGGTTCCTCCATTCATGGTGGTGGTAAGTTTGTCTTTAAAATGAACTGTTTCAAGCAAATGTGTTAACATTCTCTATTTCCTTTCTGACATTAAAGACCAAACCATTTCTTTCTTTCCTTACATTTTTTTTGCCCTTCTCTCTTGACATTTATGTTTTGACTCTGCATCACTTCCTGTATGTTACAGTGTTTTCTGGGACCTTTACTGTGCAGCTCCAGAGAGGAGAGACACGTGTGAACACTCCAGTGAAGCCAAGGCCTTCCATGACTACGTGAGTCTGCACTGATGTTTCTGACTTTAGGTTATTGTCAAAGATTAAGTCGCTAAAACGCAAAATGATGCTCGCATGCATGTAAAAAAATCAATAAAAATGAAATATTGGATTATACAAATAATAATCCAATATTATTGGATCGTTATTGGATCTGTAACGATGTAACTTTCATTGTTACAGGGATGCTCCGCGCTCTGTAACGCGAATACAGAGCTCTGGATGTTCGAGGGAGGAATTGTGAATCTTTTATGTTTTAGACGGGATGCAGGGGTTCTCTCTCTTCTTCTTTTTATGTTGTTGTTCTTCTCTCTGCAGCCTAAAGTCTGACTCACCAGATTTGTCTACGGAGGTTTTATTGAGATATATTGTTGGAAGTGCAAAGTTCAGGGGTTTCTGCCTACCCCAGCAGGATCTTCTCGCTCTTTGTTCCTCATTCCCTCTTTCTTTCTCTGCATCTTGCAGTTGTCTGTTTCTGGCAGAGGCTCTCTTGTCTTTTTTCTGCTTCCAGTGAGGTGTGTGCGCTTTGCATATGCGTGTGCATGCAGGTGAAGCTGCTGATGCTGGTGATGATGATCAGGGTGATGAATAGGCACTCCTTGAATGAGGCAGGGATATGATGATGTCATTCTGGCTCTGGGAATTAAAGTTGGAGGGCAGCATAACCTCAGCCCTGTGAAACAAACATCCTGGGCAGGGAAAAGCAAAGGAGCACTGGTATAGTTAACAAGAATAGGGAGACAACAAACAAAAACAACTGATTCAATCTGATAATACTAGAAATGTTTTAACTTTCTGATTAGAGTCAGCCTAATTTAAAAACATATCACTGAGGTGCATCTTCAAATCAATAGAAAAGGCCATCAGCAGTGTCTTATTCTTACATTTACTACCAGGATGCAACAGGGAAATTACAATTAGTACAACTGCAATTAGAGCAAAGTCACATTCAATGAACTGTTTCAGTGCTGCAGAGTGTCGCACATCCAAGTCAGATTGACTTGGCTCGTATCCGTCCCTCACTTAAACCAGGAGTGGAGACCTACTGTGGAAATTCAGAGGAAAACAGAAGCAAGCATTGGTTCAGATTTTGTGTCCCCCTGTCAGTCTATCAACATCAAAACAAGTAGAGATGTCTATCAGACATTTGTTTTAGTAATTATTTTCAGATTACTAATTAAAGAGCAAAATCCTAATTAATTCTTGGGAGATGTTAAAGCTCACATGAATTTCCCTTTTGTTCCTTTCTGTTTTACAACTTATCCCACCGTCATCGGTTTCATTTATCCCACCTTTAACCATCTATTGCTTCTGTGATTGGCTTTCTGAATTTGTCTTAGAGAGGAGTTTCATTTGGATTTTTATCTCGTCTCTATTTACTTCTTGGAGATTGGTTAATGGAGATGCTGTTCCTACAGCTAGGTTTGAGCCTTCTGGGACATTAGTCTAATGTTAAAAGAGAAGAAAAAGAAAAGTCAGATGAAAGAGGAAAAAAACAAAACAAAGAAATGTTATTGATTTCTGTCCTGGAACAAGGCTCTGCAGACATCAGAAAGGCCGTTTACAGTTCGGTTAAGTGCTTTGTAAATTGTGTACTCAATACTAAATGAGCAATTTCCATTTGCTCTGGCCATTGTAGTCATAAAAACAGGTTATTTTTAAATTCCTGCCCCGGAAATGGCCTTATTAGAGACAAAAGTCAAAATCTAACTCTATGAAATGAGACACAAAGCTCTGCTCATTTTTAGACTCTTAATGCCTTTGTTGTTATTTTGAAATCTGTACGTGTAGTACCAAAAACATTTCACCTTTAAAACAACAAACCTTCATGTTTTTACTTGGGGTGGAAGACTAACACCACAAAGTAGAGCTTAATTGTAAACTGAATTCAAATTATTCAGATTAGGTTGAGGCCTGGACTTTGACAGGGCCATTTTATTAGCCAGTCTGTGTTTTTAAGACTTTGTCCCTCTGCAGGGTTAATGTTTGTCATGGTCGCAAGTCTTCTGTAGCCTCTAAGGATTACTTTGTGTTTAGCTTCATCTTCCCTTCTGCTTTAAACTGACGAGAGCATGTTCTTGTGCTGTGGCCACTATGTGGCTTTTTATAAACTTTCAGCTGGACTCTTTCGGGTTTTCTTTCACTAATGGCTTCCTTGTTGACACTCCTCTGAAGACCAAAGGCCAGATTCTTGAAGTGAACAACTAATAGTTGACCTAACAGTTTCCCTACCAGACTGATGAATCCCTTCAGCTCCTCAACAGTTACTGTTGATGGTTTTCTACAGAGAAATGTTCCTGTCCTGAGATTGATGACCATATTTTTGCTATTTGCAAGTGCCACAGTCTTTCTATTTTCACTTGGTGGAATGCAAAGTGCTTATGGGGTATTTAAAAATAGAGATGCTGGTTTTATGACCTAATCCTCCGTAAATCTTCTTCAAAATGTTCCTCCATCTAACAAATCTCTGAGGCCTAAGCAAAAGCTGCTTTACAATAGTTCAAATTACAAACACCATCAAACATGTTACCTTTGAAAGTAATTAATTGGACTTAATTTTATTTATGAGCATTATAATAAAAAGTAATAAAACATATGCAAATCACACTTTCCAGAATTCGGTAGCTGCAAAGTTTACTATATTACAGAATGAGAAAATAATCAGAAATTATAAAGACTTTGCAAGACCTTGTGTGTGAAAAAGACTTTGAAAGACCCTCCTGGATGGATTACCATTAGTAATAACTTCATGTGTGATCTAAGCCTTTCAGTTTGTTTCTGTCTTTGTACAACTTTAAGCAGAACTCCAGATTCATTTGCTTCAGATAATTTCTTTCTTGATTTGAAAATGTGTTGTGTGTATTTATGTGCTTGACTGAGGAGCTTGGAGTAAATTTCCACCAGCACACAATTCTCACAGTCGACATTAATTCTTAATATCCAGGTGCAAAAAAGTGTCGGTGGGGCCAATGACTGTTAACGAGTTCCACAGAGAAACAGTTCTTCCATCTGATTTCAGCAGATTATCAGTATCTGACAGTCGTACCGGTCGCGCAGTGCGGCCTCCAGATAAGAACGTTCAGTAAGTGAAGCAAGTCGGAGGTAGGAAAAAGTGATTGTTGTGAGTGAAAAGTACTTGTGGAGATCTTTTGCCACGTCACTTGGCATCAAACTGTGGAGTTTTTTTTTTTTTTTTTTTTTTCTAGGAGTGTAAACATGAGATAAGTTCCTAGAAAAGTCTGGAAAGCAAAATGTAAGCTACTTCAGTTGACCTCAATCACTTGATTTTAAGAGCTGATATATAAATGAATACACAACAAGAGTGATGTGCAAATGAATTATTCAGTTACAATAATTTTTACGAAAATAAGTAAAAAAAAAAACCTGTTATTCAGCAATGGCCACTTAAAGCCTGATCAAGGCATCTCTAGAGTTTTGGGAAGTTTTTTACTTGTAAAAACAGCAACAGTGAAAGTCCATCTTTTGCGTCCTGCACAAGGTTAAACTGTTTGGCGCTGAACAAAGAGAGAGGTGGATGAAGTTGAGAAGAAGCAGACATGAAGTGTGCTGCAGACTGACAGCAGTTATAAGGAGGCGTATTATACCGGGGTGGAGGGACCTGGTGTCATTGTGTGGTATCACTGTGGGAGACAGCAGACACATCACAGTCGGAGAAGAAGAGGAGATCAAGAGCGATTGCCGAGAGCATCAGGCTTTGATGAAAATGATGTTTTTCATGCTCATACATCCTAAATTCATACTCTTCTTCTCACGCATGGAAATTGTTTTTCATATTTACATAACAACCAAGAGGTAAAAGGATGGAATATGCTCCAACCCCTGCAGGATCAGTTCACATTGCAGATGGGAGGCTAGAGGAGCAAATTGTGGTATAGACTCTGAATTTTCCAAAATGAAAAACTGTGGGATTTTGCTTTTTTTGTTTGTAATGTATCATTAAACAATCCTTAAAGAGTTGCAAATCTTGTTCTGTGAAGCAGTATTATCCTAAAGAAATGTCTTTTTGGGATGATGTTATTTGTTCAGGGGGGAACTGAATAAAGCCAACACTAGACATTTGCAGAATGAAAAAGAAAACTAGATTTTGATAATTTCTTTTTCCTATCTGCAAACATTTGCAGAAAGGAGGAGAGTGGACAGAGACCCAGAAACAGTAACTCTGTTGGCTGCATATGTTGTGGGAGGCAAGCTGATTCCAACTAGCAGGGAACCAATGGGGTTTGGGGAGAGACCCCCGCGCTCTTGTTTCCACGGAAACTGCACCCCCAGCTCTCGCTCTCTCTCTCTCTCTCCGTTTCTCTCATTCTCTCTCTCTCTCTCTCTCTCATCTTCTCTGTCCACATCTCTCTGTCTGTCTCCCTCTCTCGCTCCCATGTTCCTCCTTGGCTGTGTGGAGGAGGAGGAGGAGGAGGAGGAGGAGGAGGAGGAGGAGGAAGAGGGAGATGTGGAGGTGACTCACTGTAACATCATTGCCATGGCAATGAAGAGGGAGCCAAGTGCGATGGGAGAAAGGGGAGCAAAAAAAAAAGGGTATTTCCACAAGTTTACCAAGATAGAAAGGTTCATCGTGATGTTCAGATAATTTTCTTACAAAATCTTTATATTTTAGATTTGAATCCACTCCAGTGTCTCTTTACAATAAAATGAAAAATCATTATAATCACCTGCTCTGTTTCCGTCCCTCTTTGCTCTGCTCCATTCTCTCTCTTTTACATCAGCTATTTTTTTTTGCACCCTTTACTCCCTCTGCCTCCCTCTGCCCTCTGCTCCACATTTGCCTGAATGTCTGTTGCTGCGCTTTCTTTCTTTTCTTTTTTTTTTCCACTTTTTTTTGTTAGCCTGTCGCACGTAACCCTCCAGTCTCAGAGGAGTATGTTTTCCACTGGTGGATTACGCTGAGTCATGTCAAATGCGTGTTTAAACATGCCAAGATGGAGTGTTTGTGTGATGCTGATCTGTGCATGCTTTGCTGCTCTGCAGTGGGCTGGGGCAAAGATGAACCCATGCTGCAGAGTGGAGAGGTTAAATAAGGACAGGAGAGAAAGGAAGGTGTGAGAGTAAGCTGAAGACGGAGCTTTAGGATGGAGCCGTTATTATTGGTTTGTCTGCAGCAATACTGATTGTTTCCAAAATTAAGAACAGGTGCAATTAGAAGCTTTTCGTTTGAACTAATAATCACACTGCAGCTTGATTAAAGCAGCAGCGTCTAAAGAGGGCATTTCTGTGAAATGAGGGTCTTTAAAGGTGATATCCAATGCTATTAATCACCTCAATGGATGAGAGCATTGAAATATTGTGTGTGTGTAAAATGTTGACGGGCTTGAAACCAGTGTTAGGGAAAGCATTTTTTCCATCCCAACATGAACTTCCTTTGGATCTCAAAAATAGTAATTCCTGCCATATACGTATGGAAAGCGAGGTAACGACTAGGTCAAAGTTTGACAGTGTTTCCAACAGAGGAGATTATCTGCTGGCTATCCTAAAAGTCACCAAAAGATTGTAAATTATGTCATCACTAAATTTTTCACATACAAACACTGGAGAGGGTCCACACAGTATCGCCCACTACTTCTGTTTGAAGAATAAGCAAATTATGAGATTTCACATTTGAGACAACAAAGACTCCAACAAAACCACAGAAAGTGTTTCAAGTCGTCACTAGTGGCTGTTTATATTTAAAATTATAAAATGGAACTGAGGACGCACTGATTAATTGTGATAAATGGTTAAGGAGGTAACTGTATTTTGCAGGTCCAGTCTCCATCTCTATGTCCATTGCATTATGTTCAGTGATTTGCCATGCAGGCTGTCCCCAGTAACACCAGTTCAATAGTCTTCCTTTGTCCTGGAGTATTTATTTCAATAAGCATTTCAACACAGGATTTTGTGTTATTGTGATTTCATCCAAAAAAAGTTAAAAAGAACAATTTTAGCAAGAGAAAAAAGTATTAGAGCAAACTTTCCTAGCCGATATTGATCTACTAAAATAAGAAGCTGTGTCAAGCCTTTTTTTCAGATTACAAATCATGTATGCATTTCAGAAGTTAAAAACTTTCTAAGAAATTATTATGCTACCTCACAATAAGTCAGTAAAATTACAACAAATGGCACACAGCTTAATATCCTTATAGTGGTCCATGTGAGCTACTCGGCTCATATTTGTGAGTTATACACATATAGCCAACAATGGTATTAATAGTATGTTCATCATCAAGGCCTGTCTGTGATACTCTGAATTACTGCTTCTATAAAACACGTCCTTGTTGTATTGTTTGTCAGGAAGACCTCAGACTCTGGTGTCAAGTGTCAAAATTAGATTATGTGGCCAAAAATATGCTACATGTTGCACAGGTGAGGATACTGTTGTCTTTTATAAACCAAATATTTCAGTAATTGTCCACTCTGTTTTCTCTAGAATCATGTCTGGCCTGTCTAAAGAAGCAATTAAATATGTGGAAGGTCTGAAGCACCTTCAGAGGTTGTTTCTGCTAGCAAGCCGGGTGAATAATCATGACTTTGAGCTGTTGAAATTGTGGCTGAACGGTACCAGGAAAGCAGAAGAGTAAAAGGAGAATGCTGACTCGATCAGTCTGGCACGTTATCTCTTTGACCCCAACTAACCTCTGCGGGTTTTTCACTGTTGTCGACATCCATATTCTTATCTACTGTTTTCTCCTGTGCCTGGCCTTCCAGCACTAGAGAAACCTTAAAACATGGTAGGTTTTTTTTATTTTGTTTTGTTTTTTTCACTTAGTGTCCCTCTAGAAACATCATGAACGTTGCTCTTTTAGCATTAGCAACTTGGTATTTTAAAATAAACTAAATAATGGTGATAAACCAGACACCATCTATAGATTTCAGAGTCAGTGTTCTGCCTTTGCGATAATCTGCTAGATAGGAAAAGACCTTGATAGTCCCTCTTGTTCATCTCCAGCTGTGACATTTAAATCTTCTTGTGTTGTATTTCCTCTGTGTTCTTATCTCTTCAGTTGCTGTGGAACTACGTGAAATAGTAACAGGAGTAGTGACTCCCCAGACACAAAGTGACTATCATTTTCAGCTTTGTATGAGTATCTGACAGTGCATCAACCTGTGGCTCCCCTCATGCTGCTCCTCGCAGCCTCTGGGATGTTTACATGGGTCGATAATGACGTTAGTAATGAGGGAAACACAGCCAATGTTCCCCCTCTTTCCTTGTCATCCCACTGTGTAGCTCATATCATCGTACCTGCAGTCACCCAGTGAGACCAAGTAGATTAGCGTTCTGCTTCCATTTTACCAGGTAATCAGCTGTAATGTTCCACAGGAGAGTGTCAAATGTGGCAGGGAATCCTGTTGAACAGGGTAATGTTTGCCAGAGGTGATGAGGACTGCAAGGATTTGATTGGATAAAGATTAATTTTGAAATGCATAAAAGGGAAGGCTGAATTGTTTTTAAACTCTGCACACAAACTTAGTTTCCCTACCTCCTAATTATGCGCTATTATAAGATATAAGGATTCAAAAACCATTAGTTGAATATTTAGGAATGTTTTCTTGCATGTGTGTTTTATTTGTGTCTTGTCAGTTGTAAGAAAGGAATTATTTAGATAGTTCAGTCCTATTTTATGTATTTAAGTTAACGTTAGAACTAATTACAGTGATCTACATACTATAAGGCCAGACTGTATTGTGTTATAGTAATAAAAATATGATATAAAACTAGCTAACATAGAAACCTCAAGTTCACATCACATGTTAACCAATAAAGTAAATAAGCCGCGGTAGCTAAGTAAGTGTCTTTAATCTTTATAAAAGTCTGACATTTTTAAGTTTCAGCCCTCCTTTGAAGTCTCAAAAAGACATTTTCTTTCATTATTAGTAGAATTGAAACAGAAACTAGTTTAATGCATTGTTACATGCAATAGTTGTATTTCTATTATGGTGATATAGAGGAATAATTTAATGTAAGTATCTTACTCAGGATTTTTTTTTTCTCAAACATATTTTTAGCCTGTATGGTTGAGTCATACATTTTGATACTGTTAAAGTTTTGTTAAAATTATTGCTTTTTTGCGATTAATCTCAGCAAGCATGTGGAGGACTTCTTAATTCAGCAAAGGCAGCAGAAAGCAACTGGAAAAATTACATAAATTTCTGCATTTTTGTTTTGGCTATTTTTATGTGGAAGAAAAAAAAGGAAAACTCTTTGTCACTGAGGTTTCACGTAACATCCTTTTCCTCTTTCTTACTCTGATAGATTGTTTTACAAAAGTTACAGGAGTCTGTCATTAAAAACACGCTGAAGAGTTGTTCATCAAAAGAAGCATTTACATGGAAGACTGTGGTTGCATGCTGGTAAATGCAATCAGTTGTACCT
This sequence comes from Alfaro cultratus, assembly GCA_903066825.1. Lineage (NCBI taxonomy): Eukaryota > Metazoa > Chordata > Actinopteri > Cyprinodontiformes > Poeciliidae > Alfaro > Alfaro cultratus. The sequence continues at coordinate 3,352 of CAEFZX010012887.1, read as the reverse complement.
TGAATGTATTTAAAATGTCAAATTTTTTTTTTTTACAGTATCCTAAAGTTTGCAGCAAATTAATGACTAAATCGAATGCTAATTCTGGGGATACCAGTCTATTTTGTTGCATACCTTGTGACCTTTGTTGTTTTGTTTGGTGCTAATAAATGATAGTTTTTGTTTGTTTCTAAATATGAATGTGGTATGATTTTGGATAAGGAGTTTTTATTAGTTTTATTTTTTTGACAATGTGTTTTTTTAAAATTTACATCATGATCATAACCCTGTTTTGTCATGATGTCTCTTGAATCATGACAGATTTCAACAGATTTGAGTGTTTTGTTGTGTAATTTAGCTGCTTTTCTACAGTACGACTGAACAGTGAAGTCATGGCATAATTATATATAAATTTCCCTTTTTTGTTCATGTAGCAACTTTTTTTCTGGTGGCATGTGTTGGTTAAGAAAGGGAGCAGTGAATATCAGAGAGCCCTATGTTTGCTTTTAAATTTGAGCCTTAAGTTTTGGTAATCATTGATTCTGGACGTGTGTTAATGTGTCTAAGTGTAGTACAAGGCCTTGGCCAGGACTTCCTACCCAGCAGAGTGGATGTAAGCGCTCAGTGGAACTTTTTTGGCTGGTTGAAGGGGGTAATACTTGATCAAATGTTTGGCAAAATATTGTTTTGAAGTCTTGTTTTCTTTTAATATGCACATTTACTGTAAATTAGTGTTTATCTTGATACCACATATATGCTCACGTGAGTGAGACTGTATATTATGCAGAATAACAGCAACTCCCCTTTCCATTCCTACCTCCCTCATTCAGGAAGTGGACTAATGGCATTTGAGAGGATGGAGGGAGAGGGAAAAAGCATGAGGGAGGAGAGATGGAGTTCCTTCCTGCATGGTTTGTCATTTATACATCCTGATGTACTCCATGTGACCCACAGACTTAACACTAACCACTCTACACCATTTTAAGCCATCTTAAACAACTTCATTCACACAACACAACAAACTCAGACGCAGGCCAGTATTTGATTTTTGTTTATTTGGAATTGGCTTTAATCAGCATCCAGTCCCACTTCAATTGACTTTGCTCTCGTGGGTGTTTACTGACTCTAGTTCCGACTGGAGCTGCGGAAACCCAACACCCTGGAGGAACCAGGCCGATCCACTGGGAGTGCAAAATAGACTCTAAAGGCACATCTACTAGTTGTAGTGTGTAGCATTGATAACTTATGTTAAACTATATGAATGAACATTGTAACAAAGGGTAAACTACAAAAACTATAATAATGTATCAAGGTTTTGTCTAGCTTATCTTACATTTAAGCTAAAAATTATTACATGCTAACTAAAAATATTGAATGTCAAATTATTTTGATCGTTTTTATAAATCATTGGAGAAATATTTTACAGCTCCTTCCATTGACACTCTGGCTGAGCCACTCCAAAATTAATATTTCATCCAGTCTAAAGAAATCAGCCAGGGGTATGAATGATTTTGGGCTTAGGTTTCCCAGCTGAGACAGGGTGTGTAGAAGAGATGTTACGAAGCTTCAGCTCAAATAATCTGATGATTGCAGCTATAATGTTTTCTATGACAGCAGTGCATTTCTACAAATAGCGGTAGGACCACAGGGAGCAGCCAGAGGAGCTTGATTGTTTTTTCATGGATTATCTCTTTCATATTTGACTGTGAGGACATTGTGACAGTTTTAACATATAGGTAAAAACTAAATTTGTATAAAACTGCATTTGTCAGTTTCCAGAATTAGAATCACCAGACATACAACTTATATTAGTGGTTCTTTTCTGGGTCAGAAGTGTTTGTTCATGTGCTCTAAACCACCTGTTAGCAGTTTTGTTGCTCTAGAAGTGCGACAAAAACATCTGAATTAAAGTGTGCTTCTATTTTGGTATAGTCTCTGGATGTGTTGGTGGTTCTTCACTCTGGATTCAGATGCAATTGAGAAGTTTCCTAAAGAAAGCCACAGAGTCATGATCAGAACGCTGAGAACGCTTTTCCAGATTATAAGTCAGTTTGCAATATTACCCGAATCAGTCAAAAAGAAGAGGAAATAGCAATGGACTTTAAATTGTATTTATTTAGAAATTGTAAAACGCGAGGGGGACCTTGTCTATGCTAATGATATAATCTGGTGGCAAGTTGTATTCTGTTAGCTGCTTTTCAACAAACTTGTGAAAACTGTCAACCTTGGTTTGAAAGTCTACTGGCAGATTCTGATGCTCTGATATCTGTACTCTGAATCAAGGTGGTCCAGAACGACTTTGCTGCGCTGGCGGTAACAATGAGACACAGAGCATCTGTAGACTCATTCCTCCACCTCTGGGCATCTTGCTTTCAGCTTTCCTTGTGGCTGGAGACAAAAATGTTTTATTCTTGTTTCATGTCTGTCAGTATGAATTAACATTTAATGCATCAGTCAAAAAAAGGAGGAAACAAACATATAGTAGCCACACCAGAAACAGACAAGTTATGAAAAAAAGTTTGACCCATAGTCCCAAAAATACAATAATATAAACTACAATGAAGAAAAGCAGTTATTTGTTGCAATCAGTTTCTCCACAAAAGTGATAAAGCATAATTTCATTTGGATTGGGCTTTTTTTTTTTTTTTGGTGCTGTGGCTCTGTTGTCCGTCAACCATTGTCAACCATTTTCTTTGTCACCATGCACAGCTCTGACCGTGGTAACATCATGTCCTTATTAAAAAGGTAAAATTGGAAATAGATTTAGAGAAATATGTTTTTTTATTATTATTTGATCAGCATATCTTCAGGAAACTTAAACATTAAGAATAAACAGACACGTGTCTGCCTCAAGGTTTCTTGTAAAGTGTGTTTATTTAGTGCTTTGTAAATAAACTAAATAGATCTGAATTAAAGTGTGCATTCAGAACTGATCTAAATCATTATTTTAAGTTGTAACTGACCACAAATTAATTATGGCTCATTAGAAAAGTTTTTTATCTGCTGAATGAGCACGCTCACTTTAAATGGCATTATGACAAATCATTAACTTGTCATCATCAAAATCAGAACACTTTAATTTCTAGAGTTGAAGTGTGCAGGATCAGGCTTACTTTAGCATAGTGAAGGCCGTCTGCTAAGGCTTAGGTCAGAGGAGTGAGATGTGTGTGAACTGGGATTATTCATAGAGTTGTAGTCACTAGAACATGAATAACATAATGTCATAATATGTTTTTAAAATGTGCCTCAAGGATGAATTCTTCCTTCTTCTTAAACAAAGTCCATTAAACATTCAAAGAACCCACAACATTTTGTGTAAGTTTAAGATAAACATGAATTTTGCCTTTAAAAAAATACACTTCTTGTAGGGTTT
>CAEFZX010012885.1:0-49979 GCA_903066825.1 Alfaro cultratus | reverse complement strand
CATAGCATTATTATCAAAATCCTATATATCAAACATGAATTAAACAAAATTCAGCTTCTTAATTTGACACCTTGAAATTGGGCCTCTGTCTCTTTAAGAAGCGCCTGGTCTTTTCCGACACTCCGCCTTCAACGCGTCATCACAACGTTTCTCCATTAAGCTGTTTGCAAACATTCTTTGGAGCGTTTCAACTAGTTCATATAATAAGCTCAGCAGACTCGCAGTTCATAAACATTTTTTCTGGTTTGTGTTTATGGCCTTTCCATAAACATTTGAACACAAGGCCACAAAAAAAACGTCCAGACGCAAAAGCACGCCAAACTTCATAAAAGAAAATGAATTGGTTCTCGCTCCACGCTGCTGGTGTGAGACGTTATCAGACTCCAGGTGCCCTTTAAAGGCCAGCTCTCCGAGAAAACTGTTTATTTATACAGTAGTAGACAAAGACATACAGTCCTGTGCGCCGCGTGGAGCACGGTGACCCTGAAGATCTGAGTTTTAAGGGCCCAGAGCCAGACTGCAGTGCTTACCGCCTCGCCGAGAACAAAACCGGTCAGATAAGATCGCATATAGTCAAGTTCCATCCATTCATCAAAGTCCCAGTGGAACTGTTTAAAGATGCGGCTTTAAAGTTGTAGTTTTGGGGGCTTTATGGTCAGATGAGGCAAATGTGAGCATTAATGTTTTGAAAAAGATCAGTGAAAATCCTGTGACCTCTAAATGAGTTTAATTAGAAAGAAATCCCCCTCCCCCTCCCCAAAAAAGTGCTCGTTTTAACTACAGAACTGACTGCAAGTGAAGCTACAAATCCTACAAACCACAGTTAAAAAACCCCTCAGATAACCTGTATTTTTTTTCCCATTTTCCAAAATGACTTCCTTAATCCACTTTGATTTGTTATTTAACCTGCCAAGGCAAGTAAGATGAAAGTTGGACTTGCACTGATGAGAAGTGATGAGCAACAAAAAAAAGGGAAAAAAAAAAGAAATCCTCCAGATAAGGATTTGGGGGGAAAAGACAGCATCGGGCAGCATCTTTTTTTTTTCTCTTTTTTTTTTTGGAGGTCAAATGTGCTTTCAAAACAAAGCTCAGCCTCACATGAAAGCCTGCACACAGAAAATAAAGAGACAATCTTACTGGAGCACAGATGGTGAGTGATGTCTTTTTTTTTTTGTCCTCCATGGATTGAGAGGAAGCTGTCTGTGTGCACACGTCTCATCATAAGCCATCGGTTATGACTGGAGCGGCCGGTCAGCTCCATCTTTCTTAGTGTGGGTAGCTCCTGATGGTAATAAAAAGCCTCCGTGATTAAATAGACTGATTAGAAAAATTACTTTTGGGAAATTAAACTCATTCTTTCCCAATAAATGGGGACGTGTGAGAAGATGTGTGAGGTTGCAGTTGAAATCTGTAAATAGACAAGTGACCTTTTTTTTTTTACTCTCTGATGTTAAAGCAAAGAGAATATTCTTGGTAGTATTACCTGTGGACTGTCTGGCTTGGGTTAAGTGTTTTGGGCTGAGGCCCTTTCCTCCTGACAGAACTGGTGTAACCGAGTCCAGTTTGTAGGTTTGTAGGCCACCTTACTTTCACACAACTTCTTCAAATCTTCCCATACATTTTCCAGGGGATTGAGATCAGAGTCCAAGACATTGTTTTTGTTGTCCTTTAGCCCCTTTGTAACAAATTTAGTGGTGTGCTTATGATCATTGTCCATTTGGAAAACGTATTTGTGCCTAAGCTTTATCTGCCTTGCTGATGTCTTGGGGGAAGGTTACCGTTTATGCCATCTATTTTGCCACTAGCTGGATGCTGTTTCAAACTTTCAAATTTTTGTATCAATTGTTATTACAGCCAAACACTTAAACTTCAATTTCAGCAGACTAAAATCAAAGTCTTTTTCTTTGAATGTATTTCCAGACTCTAATCAGTTTTTTGAAGTTTTGGCTTCTTCATTGTTGAGTGGCTTTTCAGCCCACATCCACAAAGAAGTCGAGCGGGTAATGACGTTCTCTCTCCATGTTCAGCCCACATCTTAACAGAGTCTTTTGCTTTTTGTTCTAGGGATTGATGCGCACACCAAAATATGTTTTCCTCTGGGACACAGAACACATCTCCTTCCTGAACGGTATGATACCTGGATATTTCCGTCATTGTACATTTAATAGTTTGAGTAGATGAACGTGGCACCTTTACATACCTGAAAATGATATCCAAGGTTCAACAGTGGAGTTCATTGTTCTCTTTCTGGTATCATGCATGATTCCTTTTTTTAAATGTATTTCTTCATGTCACACAAGGAAGTGTTGTGTTTGAGATATTTGGTGTACCTCCATCCATTTAACTCAGTTGTTTCATATTATTCTCTTAGAAGCTTGTGAAGCTATGTGATCGTAATCTGGGCTTTTTTAAATTGCGTAAATGCATTGTAATTAAGCCTGTCCCAGCAATTAATCAGTTAATTTTAATGATAAATTGAAATGAGCTTGCTCATTATTATTGTGATGATTAACATTTTTTGAAGGGCAATTTTGTTTAGAGACACAATAATCCATTTTATTTGTGGTTTTTGTTGTAAGTTGTTTTTTTTCCCCGTTTTATCGTTTTTGATGATATTTAAAAAATATCTTCCAGTTCCAGTGTTGTGTTCTTTACAAAATGCATCTTTGAGAGGGCGAACTTATATTATCATGCCATTATCGATATACTTTATTCATTACTTGAAAATCATCTCAAAATAACATTGTTTTTTATTATTGTTTATCGCAAATATTTCTGGAACAATTTATTGTTCCAGTGTGAGAAACACACCTAATTGTGTGTTTCTCACACACAATTAGGTGTGTGAGAAATGTTATTCTCACACACCTAATTGTAATTTTAATGTATGTTAACTTGTGAATTTGAAGGACTTAATGAAAAAAAAAAGTTACCCCAATGAGACCTAAATTCTGGGGTAAAAGTTTAGTCTGATTTAACGTCGAACTGTTACGAAAAAGGTTTCTCTTTCTTCAGTGTGGTTAAATATCTGGTTTCAACTGCAACTGTTCCATATTCATGTGTAACACTGCTGAAAAAACACATACTTACCATCTGTCATTTACAAACCAATTTTGTGAATTTGAATTTGACTGATTTTTATTTGGAAACCCTTTCATACATGCCAAAACAAAAACAGCTGCATTTTGTTTTTTATCTCAAAAGTGATTAAAAAGAGGGTAATAAAAGGGGGTAATAAAAAGAGCTTGTGAGCTATTTTCAGAATTAAAAGATAAATATGATTGGGTCAGATTAAATTCGTCATCAGATGGAAGAGTCACCTTTGTATCAGTGATTTGTAGAGGAGCTTGTTTCTGCACCAGGAGAGGCTTCAAAGCATTACTGAAAAATGAATTGTGAGGAGCTCATTATCTCATGTGCAAAATAAAAAGAGCTTTCATTTGTGTTGGACTATTAAGTGCTTCTGACCGCAGCTCCCGCTGCCAGACGCAGACAGATGGACGAGGGTTTTGTCGGGGTTTGGGCCCGGCTCCAGGAGGTCACCCTCGGTGCGAATGTTTTCATCTACTTGTAGATGTCCGATAGCCAGATTCCAGCAGACGGTGGATTAAAAACCGGCTGGGGAAAGGAAGATTATGTGAGCAAAAGTCCTGTATCTGGATGGCCTTGCCGAAAATGCATTATTCATTATTAATGGCAACAGCAGCTCAGTTTGTGCGGCTGGGGCTGGTAAACAAACTCTGGCTCACCAGAACTCTCTGTTGTGACAGTTTTCTTTAATCCAGTCACTACCAGCTCCTCAGATGGTACAGAAACAAAAAAAAGTGTTTTTACTCAATGAGCATAAAATTATGATATATTTATGAGACGATTACTAATATTTTGTAGTATTTTCTTGCTTTCTCTATCAAACACCAAATGAAGAATTGTTACATCGGCATTGACTGATGTGGTCACTGAATCAGATTAGCACCATCTCTAGTTTAAAATCCTTTTTTTTTTAAGCAAAAATATTAATTTGTCTCATGAGTTTTTCATTATTGACTAATAAATAGCTCAATATTCTGATCAGGGCCTGAAATTTGCTACGATACTGCAGGTATTGCTTATTATACAATCAGTTCCATCAAATCTGGTTTTTATAACACTGGAATTTTCCACATACGTACAATTAACAACATGGATGTTTGTTTCGGAGCCATAAATTAAAACAGACCTCGGCTACACATTTGGTGACGTGTCCCCTTGTCTCTCCACTGTTCCAGTATATCTCTTGCTTGCAAATTCGCCGCGTGTTGAATGCTTGGTGTGTCCCCTTCTGAAAATGTTCAGCTAAAGAATACATTTTCAATTCTTATTTTTTATTCCAACAATTTCTTTCTTCTTACCACTTTTCCTTAAAAACCAGATTTGTGCCATGCACAGCTTGTCCCGTGAACAGATTGTCCCACCTGAGATGTGGAATCCTGCAGCTCCCCCAGAGTAACCATGGATTTCTTTGCTAGTGCTAAATAATAAATCAATAACAATATATTTTGCAATAGACACGTGATCAGTATCAATAGAAAATATGTCCCATGGCCAGCTAAGCAATGTTGATGGCATCAATGCCATCTGTCTTTGGTTACCTGGCAACAACCTGTTGAGTAACTGGCTTGAAAATAAAAAGCAATGACAGAGTGAAAACTGTATAAAACAGGAAAGGTCACTCCACCACTTTGGCAGCATTTCAGATATTTGAAACAAAAAAACTAATCAATAGTTATCAGTATCGACTGATACAAAACCTTTATATTGTGATACGGTTTTCAGCCATACTGTCCAGATTTACTTATAAGCGTCATTTTTTTCTTAACATTTCTAACTCTGCACTGTTTTGTGGTCCTTCATGACATAATGCGGGAAAGTTCTAGAAGTATGAATATTTTCAAAGCCACTTAAAATTCCTTCTGCTTTTCTTCAGCTAGATAATGATTTGACACAGTAGCGGTAAAAAAAAAAAAAGACTTTCTTTCATGGATATTCAAATTTTTTCACAGTCTGAAATTTCTCCATCTCATTATTGAAAGATTTTCACTCAGGGTTTAACACAGGAGTGGATGTACCTTCAAAGGAAACACAAATGATTTGACATAACATGACAGTTTTTCATACAGCCAGGAAGGACATAAAAAATGTTCTTCATATGTTGTACTGGCACCATTATCAAGTTAGCCAAGTTTATTTGTATAAAACATTTCAGCAACAAGGCATTTTACATTTAAAAAAAATAATTCAGTCACCAATTATGAAGCAAGTAATACACATTACATTTTGTAAAATGCCATCATCTAACAAAGACATCCATCCATTTTCTAACACCCTTGTCTCTAGTGGGGGCGGGAGCACAGGGAGAACATGCAAACTCCATGCAGAAAGACCCCGGGCTGGGAATCAAACCCAGGACCTTCTTGCTGCAAGGCAACAGTGCTACCAATTGCGCCACTGTGCAGCCCCTAAGAAAGACATATCAAATATATTTATTAATATTCCAGTCATTATGAATCAAAGGCAACTCTAAACAGGTGAACTCTGTGTTTTGCGTGTTTTGCAGTTTTCTGGAAGTTTGTTCCAGATTTGTGGTGTATGTATGTTGGTGCTAAGCCATTCACTTATAAGCTAACAAAAGTTTTTTAAAGTTTGTTCTCTGAGCTCCAGGAAGCTAATTATTTTTCAGGGTAAAATAAGAGTAGATGGTGGTAAGGGCATATGTCCAACGTCAAGTTCAAGTTCATTTATTCAATCAATTGCAAGTGTTTTGATGTTTTCCCAGTTGTCCCTGTCGTGCCTCTCACCGTAGCGTAACCGAGCCAGCTTCGGGTTTCAGTTTGACTTTCTCCGATCTTGGTGTTTAGTTGTAACCGGTAAACTCCGGAGTGGCGCTCACACCAAAAATCTTTCTTCTCTGAGTGGGCCTTTTTCTCACGACCCCCCGAGGAAACTCTAACCTCCTCCGAGGGCTGGAAACACAAGGCCTGCCCTGCACAAAAAGCCTCACCAAGCACCGCACCATCTTCCAGGAGAATAACCGACACTGGTCAGTCAGAGCACACTTTGTCGCATATCGACTCTCATGTTGTTTGCAACAACAAGCTATTTGATACGTTATCTATAGAATCAGTTACATAGAATGAGCCAGAAATCAGATACTGAAGATCCCTTTTCAGGGCCCACTTCGGCCAAAGACCACATCAGATAAGTAAACACATTAAAGAGATGATTTCTAATGAGGTGAAGCGTGGCAAAAAGACATTACTCATTCTTGCCTGCCTTTATAAGAAAATTGTTAAAGGAGTTGAAGGTTTTTTTTGTTAAATGTCCTCAAACAGTGCTTCCTTTTTACCGGATCGAGTTACCTCCTATTCACCAGCATAGAAGAGGGAAGTGGAAGTAGATGGACTGCGATTGACACAGAGCACCATCACAGGCTGAAGCGTGCTGACAGATGACTGTCAGAGAACACTTTCACTTCTTTTCCTGGACTTTAACTCCAGTAAAAAATATATATATATTAAATTTAACAGTTTGCCTGAGCACATTTCATCTGATATACAGTGGCAGGAAAAAGATTATTAATTAAAGTATAGGTTTTACACATAATATAAAACAAACCGATGACAGACAATAATAAAATGTACATTTATTCCAAATAATAATACTAATACAAAAGTAATAGATCATCATCATCATCATCATCATCAAGTAACAATAGAATATTGAAATAAATAAATTGACGTGGAAAGACTGATCACCACTGGAGTGAAGATAATATGAGAAACTATGCAGGGATCAGGTTTGGGTTTGCAAGCTATTTATTATATCATATTTTGTCACATATGTGTCATTTAAAAAGGTATAGGAGAAACAAGGTTTCCCCTAGAAAACTTGCTAACCAGTGGTTGGGTGTTAAGCCAGTCATTCATCCTGCAGCCCCTCGTGTTTTTGAGTTAATAAATGTTTAAAGTTGAAAGGAAATGTTAAAATATCACTTGATAATTATGTGTTATTGGAAGATGAATATCTGTAGACAAACTATAAAGTCTTAAAAAATGCAAACATTAAAAAAAACAAACAAGTAAAGCCTGGTGGCCCGCCAGGCTTTTTTTATACACTAGGGGAAACCCTGGGGGGAAAATATACAAAATGTGTATACAAATAGAACTAGAACTTAGAACTTTTTAATTAAGGTGCACAAGAATAACTACTTCTTGAAAAATAATTTAAAAAGGTTAAATAATTGAACACAACTTTTAAATTAGTCTAGTTTTAAACACCTTAGTCACATCTTTTACATTCAAGAAGATCAAAAGCCTTCTAAAAACCCATTTTTGCCCTGCGGTCTTGTAATCTGCCTGTGTTTAATTTGTTTAATCTGTTTTTAAAAAATGTTAAATACTTCAGTCTGTTTTTATCATACTTTAATTTACATTTCATTTCATCTCTTTTCTTGTGTTGTATTCTTAATAATACATGGTTTTTGTTCTTTGTTTCACCTTGTTGCACAGCCCTTTGATCCAACCAGAGTGGCTTCATGTGGGCGTTATTAATAAATTGGCATTGTTATTGGTAAAGAAGTTATTTGTTGAATGCAACAAACATAAGGAGATTGTTGAGTTCCCAGTTTATGTGCATAAAGGCTCTTTTGAAGTACCTTTGAGACCAGCTTTTCTTTTTAATTCACCTGCATCTCTGTGTGTGAGTGAATGTTGCACACAACTTCCCTCTCCTTTATTTACTTATTAATTAATTTAGTGTCTGTGTGGCCTTGTGGTGTGTACCAGTATTAGGGGAGGTGCAGGCGGCGTCCTCCCCGAGGGGATTCTTGTCTGGCCTCTTAATTAATCCGCTTTCTGGTCAGAGGGTCTGTGGCTATTAAAGAGAAGCTGTCTGCATCCCGCCAGCACAGTGCAAAGAGCACTGTTCTGATGCAGAAACACACAGTTCCTCTGAAGAGCAAAAAGGCAGGCTCTTTTTATGATGCATAAAGAGTTTTCGCAGATAAAATTGTTAAAATGTCAAGCCCATTTTAGAAGTCCCCTAGTAGGTTCTGTTACCTGTTAGAAACAAATTGTAATGTGCATTTAGTATCATTTTCTTGTTGAAACTTAAAGTTGTGACCACATTTAGGTTGCACCAACGCCGTTTAAGCCTCTTTAATCAAACTCTAGTTTATTTGCCTAGAAAGTCAGGTTCTTTTGGGGAGTTGTGAACTCTGATGTGGACCAAAGAAATTTAACTCTGGTCAGTCTAAAAACCTAGATCTCGGTTTGGTTGAAGCAAAATCTGGCGCAGTTCGAATGCACATGTGAATGCCAAGCGAACCACAGAACGCTCCTAAAACAGGAAGTGGACTATAGCCCTGAGTGTTCTGGGTAAATACAATCAAAACATAAGTGCAAGTCTAGCGTTAGTGGGAAAAATGGTTTGTGTTTTTTTTTTTTTTTTTTAATCAAATAAAATCTGATGCTCCTCCAATTTTGTTTACATTTCATGAAGAAGGATGTTGGGCTCAGTGTCTTCTTCAGAGGTGTTGTTCCCTTTAGTGGTTGTGGTGCAGCACCACCACAGGCAAGGGGCATGACCAGGTTTTTCCACAGGGCTTGGCTGTTTGACAGTGCAGTGTGAAAGCGAACCACTTTGAAAATGTAACAAGTGTTGCAATTCTGAACCAAGTCTACTGGACTATCAGGTGTGAAAACACCCTTGAACCGTCCAGACGCTGATGCAGCGGAAGCACTTGTATCGAAACGCGTTCCCAACATGATGTGACAGTTTTCCCAATGTTCTTGGGTTGAAATTCCCATATTCACACTCTTGTCACTTTTTTTCAAATAGCTAAATCCATGCTTCATGTGATCACAAAACGTTTCCAGATGTCTTTTTACTTGAATGACATGATTGTGGAACGGTAGCATTTCTTTGTCTGACCCCTTGCGTTCTTTGTTGACGTTGTGGCTTTTTTCACTCTGGACCGAGTTCCAGTTTTCAATTTGTGGAAGGTTTGAGCCTTAGTGGTTCCTTAGTTTGTTGCTAAGCAAACATGTCTCCTTTCATCTAAATGTGGCTGTTTAGGTCTTGTGTTATTTTGGTCAAAAATGTTGACTTTTATCCGTGCTGTGTTTGAGACTTTTATCAAGCTCTTTTTGTAAATACAGTGTGTACTTCACTTTTTCCAGGACCTTTTGGTCTAACAAGGCAATCCCAAGGAAAATGTTGAGATTTCACTCTAAGAGGTAGCAAAAAAATGCTTTAATTAGGGATGCTTGTCCATTAGCAAAAAACCCCCAAAACATTCAGCTGTCTTTATTGGATTTGATCACTTGTCCAAAACTAAATTCTCTAGAACAGTTGTTCTGTTTGCAGTCTGTGAATGATGTCCAAGGATTTCTCATGGATATCTCAGACATATCTTTAAAGAAGTACCGGTAAGTGAAAAACAAATGGTCACAGGGTGCACCACCTTCTTTAACTCAGGTTTTTCCTTACTGACTCTAAAACCAAGTTAGGATTTTGCCAGATGCCCTTTAGAGGAGCAAAAACATGTTAAAACCCCGTCGTTCAAAGAAAGAAAAAAAAAAAAAGCTACAACATTGGCAAATTTTAAAGGACACAAACTCATCCTTAATTCAAGTAAGCACAGATGGAGCTCACATATCCAAGGGAATAGACTTTCATAGAGGCACACAGGGACACAGTCGGTTTACGAAAGCAGTCACAACATGTGCATAACCTCATCTGCCCTCACGCACATTTTTCATGTCAGAAACCAATTTTGCAGAAGCAACGCTGGCCCGACAAGCACAGAGCTGTGTTAAATCAGATAAGAGTCTTACACCTCGCAACGCCGCCTCACCTAAACAGTGAGGTGATTTTCTGTCTCTCCTCTGTGGGACGTCTTCTGCATCGCTGCTCTGTTAGACGGGAATGAAAGAGGGAGCGTGAATTCAACGCAGCCCCCTGGAGAAAGACTGTGCGTGCGATGTTGTTTTAGGAATAAAATCTCTGTCATTATCGGGTGACTCTGCTCTGATACGTGCGGGCGTGACCCGTTTACCCTGTTTCCCTCCTGACCACAGACAGAAAGTGATCAGAAATTATCCGTTTTCTGCATTTTCACTGTGGCTTGGCAAGGACCGAGGCAAAACCGGCTCTGCAACGGTTTGCCTTTGAGAGTGGGAACTGGATGAACTGGTGCTATTTATGATAAGTGTAATTATTCTGGGAAAAAACAAGCTGCGTTTCCATTGACCACACCGTGGCGCAAATATTGAAATTACGAAAATAAATTTGCTTACTGGAAACAATTTGCTTACTGGAAGAACTTAACGTTTTTCGATAAAAAAAGTTGCTTTGCTGGGGTGATTGTTTTTTTTCTTCAGTCAGACATGTATATTTCAGATGGTTATTTCCGTAAGCTTTGATAATTATGACGTACAGTTAATGAAAACCCAAAGTTCAGTTTTTCAGAAAGTGAGAATATTACATAAGAATTTTTAATATCTAATGTTACTTTATGAGCTAAGCATAAAGAAGGCTGCTGGCCAGCTGACAGTCCCTACTAAGCTGCCAGTTCATATGCAGGATCATTAATGTTAAGTTTAGTGGAAGGAAAAAGTGTGGCACCAGGAACAGAGACCTGTAGCCTAGCGATGGACATTTATCAATTATCATAAAAAATTTCATATCATGAAAATAATTTTGATTTTTTTTGCTAAAATGAAACAAAACCTGACAGCATTATCAGAAATGTTATTTTTACTATTTTTTTCCAACCATTGACCCACAAGAGCACCAATAAAAATCATTCATTTCAAAAATGTGATTACATTCAGTTACCTTGTGCAGCTTAGTGATATAGATTGGGCTTCTTCAGGTAACTGGCATCCTGAATAAGAAAATGTTAAATAAAAATGCTTTTCTAAAATAGTATTTACATTTGTAGCACCATACAGTTACCTAATTTATCATAATTGTTTTTTATCACAATAGTACTACAAACTGTCGTGATAAAAGTCCCTATCGCCTGCCCCTACTGTGGCCTGTAGATGATTGTGAAGCAAAGCCGGTGTGAAGGTCCTCTGTGTTTATCAAATTCAAAGTCAGCGCATTTCAATTTCATCCTACTTTCTACAAGGTTTCCAGAGAGGCTGATTTCGCCCCCCTCCTCCTTCTGGACTTGTGAATAACGGCTCCTTCGCGTATATACAGCCGCAAATGGACCGAGTCAACCACATGCATTGAACCGAACTGTTTTCCAGCAAAGAATCACAGCGTGCATATTGACACGCTTCTCCTTCTTCGCCTAAGCTGCATCCTCCATCACTTTGTGTCGGAGTGCTTTCCAGTGTCGCTCTGCCTCTGATCCAAACACAGCGGCTCATTTACATAGTAATTACCACGGGCCACCCTGCCTCTGTCCACCTCGGTAGCGTTTGCAACCTGCTGATGAAAGCCGACAGGCTTTTTAAGCAAGCTTTTAAATGTCCTTCCGCAGCTACAAGAAGGCTTTTTATCCGCCTTCTTTCTCTCCCATTGTGACAGCATCAGAGCCTAATTGCAGCATGCGGGCAGCTCTGTTTTGTTTCCCAGCTCCATTGCAGGCAAAATTGAAGCTCTCCAGTTAAACATACTGGAGAGCTTCAGGGTTTCAGCGACATAAGGATGCTTTGAAAAGCAGTCAGAGTATAAAACTTACATATCTTGCTATTAAAATGCTATCTTTAATAGCATTTTTACACATTTAGACACACAATTTCATTTTATCTTCATTGTTTGTCTGAAATGTTACATCCACTCCACTTGTATTTAAACAATCTTGCAAAATTATGATTTTAGCTGACGTGGTTGTGCATATTGTGACGACGATGGCTGGACTCTGTTTCTCTTCAACTTCAGTTGCGTTCAGCAGACCTGCCTTATATAAGCAAACAGCTAAGCTCTAAAAGCACTCGGTATTCTGTCTGTTTTATCGCAGAGACATTGGTGTGAACCTTTCAAAGTGCTCCCAACTGAGTTTTATTACACAAGCACATTAAACCCAATTGAGCTGACCTGTGAGCATAAACACCCAGTAGATAAAGAGCAGCAACAGCACAAGTTAAACAAAGTTTATTGTATTTTGTTGAAATGTTTTTAATTACTTGAATTATAATTAGTAAAATTGTTACAGGAACTGTAGCTAGCCTACGTAGCAGACATACTGCCTGCTTAAAAAACATACTTAGAAATCATAATCTATTAAAAACTTACTTATATTCTTGTTTCCTGTTGATGCCACTCTTAATTATTAGTGAAATCAGAAGACGAGCTTCTGATTTTGCCAAAGGCAGCATTGTGCTGCTGATGTTTTCCGTCTTTCTGCAGGGATTTAGTTTAAGGCGCTTGCTGGTGGTGGGAAAGATTTTATCAATCAGGACGTTCCTTAAAAGGACTGCTGTCAGTGCTGCGGGCCTGCTTAGTCTTAGGCCTCTTTCATTTTGTAATCTTGTTCTCTTTCTCCCCTTGCTGCCTCTTTTCTCCCACCTCTGTCTCTTGTCCTGCGCTCCATACATCCCCCCTGCTCTCACCCTCTCTCATTACACTCTCTCGGGGGTCATACAGGGTGAGACAGAGGCTGTATCTGTGAGAGTGGATGGGGAATCTACCCTGCAGGCAAGTAATGATCCGGAAACATTGCCACTCATGCAGAAACACATATGTCCCTGACAAATATACATATATCTGAAGTTAAAACCAGAGTTCTACATACACTGTAGAAAAGTTTTTTGTGTTTTTTTTTTTTTCCATCAAGTTAAACTTTTCTGGTTTAGGTCAATTAGGATTACCTGAAGGATTTCTATTGGATGAATGCCAATAATTGAGAAAGATTGATAATATATATATTTTTTTTTAAATTGAGAAATGTACGTACTTTTGCCTGGTATTTGTCCAAAAGCTTTTTACAATAGTTTGCAAGAACTTTTGGTCTATTTCTCCCAAAAATGCTGGTGTATGCACATCCTTAAAAAGTCTTAAATCTCGGTCTCTAAACTTAAGGCCTTAAAATGTCTTAACTTCATTTTAGAAAGTAAGTTGGCCTTAAATATATTAATCACACGTCTTAAATTTGGTCGCAGCAGGACTGCTTAATCTCGTATTACTATGTTGCCGTTTTTTCTCATGGGACTTTTCTGTCAGGCAAAAGTTTGAGTCACTCTCAGACATCTTCATTCTGTGACTTGAGACAGTTGAGAGATTATGCAACATGTTCCTGAGGGTAATTGTTCACCAGAACCTGTCTTTCTATGTTGCTTCTGGAGTCATGGCTTCTTCCTCTCTGAGTGACCTTTCAGTTTATGTCACATCCTCTTAACATCTTTCGGACTGGGAATTATGTCTTGATATTTATATACTGTTTATATTTGGATATAATTGTTTGAACAGATGAACGTGACACCTTCAAACATCTTTACATTGTTCCCAGCGATGAACCAGACTTGCTGAGGTGTCATATCTGACTTCTTTTGAATTTTGAGGATGTTGTCTTGAAATACATCCACAGTTATCTCATTTAGTGAATTTACCTGTCTGGAGCTTACAAAGCCATGGCAGTTAGGCTCTGGGAAAACAGGGTGTGGTTTGTGATTGGAAGATTGACAGAAAGACTTGTAGAAAGAGTAGAAAGAAGGAGGAGGAGGCATGTGGGGCCACTGATTTGCAGATTAATGTTATGATGGTGGAAAAGAGGCCTAAGAGTTTCAGTGAAAAGAGGAATAGTCTTTGCAGACAGAAGCTGTGATCCCCTCTAAGCCTCCAAATGATAAGACGTGTTTGATTCAGACTCTTGTAGAACCACATTGAGCTCCACTTTTCAAGACCAGAAGATCTCATATTTTGATGTTGAGGCATCTACTCCTATAATTATATAAGAGGTCATTAACAAAGAGAGGTACACTAAGTAAATCTGATTACTCCGCTGGGCGTTTCTTCACAACTTTGTATGAAAACAACGCTGGGAAACAGTCTTTATGACAGGTTGGGTGGGAAAGTAATTTTAAAAAACCACCTAATGATTACCTCTCTTCTCTTACGTAAAATTGGTATGAAACATGTCATCTGTTATCAGATGGAAACTGCAGTCACCAGCAATAACCGAAAGGGAGTCACAGCTGCCCTGAAAATGATTTTAGAGCTCATATCTCAGACTGATTTAAAGGATTTCAAAGATAAAGCCTCGCACAGCTTTCCTGGAACAGGAGATATTGCTTAAAAAAACATAAAAGATTTGAGAGTGTGAAGCGTTTAGTCTCTGGACATGGTGTGTTTCGTTTTTTTTAACAAAACGTCTCAACATTATATGCTTAGGCTTTTGTGGTAGATCTTGACTTGACAAACAAAATGAAAGCAGCTACAAGAGCGTTTCAGCAGCACGCAGCAGCTGCTGCGAGAACATCTCGACTCAACTGGCAGCTGTCGAGATGTTACTGTGCTTTACTTCAGCAAGCTCAGCACCGCAGGAGACCGCAACTCTGCTAGAAAGTTGCCTGTTGTGGAAGTGAAGGGTGCTGGAATTAGTGTGCCACCACAGGACTTTTAAGATATAGGTTCCCTCTTTCTAGAGTTGCAGTGCCTTGCAGAAGAGTTTTGAGCCTTTACCTATTTTTCAGTTTTTTCAGTTTGCAAGCACAAACTTCATTGTAGTTGTAGAAATTCTTATGTGATAGACCAGCCTGGTCAAAGCCTTTTTACGCTTGTAAGATAGTGTGGTCAAGGGTCCTCAAGGTGTACAAAGAAACAGCATCAGCCACAGGTATCAGCTTCTTCTGATTGTGTTTATTTTAAACATTTGCCTCAGACATCCCTCCTGAGCTTCCAAGAACTCAGTGTTTTTAAAACCAATTGGCAACACACCTGCTCCTAAGTGGACCAAGCCACAATTAAACAGGTCAAAAATAAACAATAAACAGAGAAACAAGAATAAAATGATTAATCTAATTTACAAACTCATCTACATAATGAAATGGTCTGAAAAATAAACCATGTACTAGAAGATAACTCAAAAAAGTTACTTCAAAGAAAAACAAACAAATCAATACTCCAAAGAAAACCCACTAGTTGGTAGAACCCAGCAAGGTAACTGATGACAGCCATTCAAACAGAAAATACTGGGCCGGCCCCTCCCACATTCCTGCCCTGCTGCACATCTACAGGAACAAAGAATGATGAGTAAAAAAGGAAAACAAATACTATGATTATACCTTGAATCAAAATAAACAAATAGTCAAGAAATAGAAGCTTTAACCTAAACATACACAGTAAATAGATGGAAACTGCAACGTAACATAAACAAACCTGGGATAGTAGTGAAGCAAGGTTGCAAATTAATGTTTAAATCTGAGCATTATGACTGGCTACAGAAAATAAATAAATCAAAAATAAAAATAAGGGACAAGTGGTGAACACAAAACCGAACCACTTTGTCACAGCGCTCTATTCAAATCTCGCTTCACATCTCCGGTCACTTGCTAAAAATACAATGTGAAACCAAGTCTCACCCCATGAAATGAATATTTTGGCCTGGACGATGCACTTTAGATTTGTTTCAAAGTTAAATTAGACACAGATGAACTCTGAAAGCAGTTAGTTCCACTAGATTTTATGTAGGGATATTATAGTGAAAGAAGACAAATGCAAACCACATATTTTATTTCTAAGAAACTCAACAAACCTCCACTTCACATTTATGGGCTACTTTGTTTTGATCTGTCTCATAACATCACAGTGACGTTTGCGTTTGTAATGTGGCAAAATGTGCAAGGCACTAAGTAGATTCCCCCCTAGTGTTAAATCTGGCTGTGTGAGAAATCTTTTGGCTGCAGTGATTTTGTTACGCAAACTGGGAGTCCTTGTTGATGCGAGTGAAGACGTCAGATGACAGTCACACAAAATGCTGCGGTCCTATGCTAGGAGCTCTGTCTGCAAACTCGGGATACTTGAGGGATATAAAACCAGACAAACTCCTGTTCTTCCTGCACTTTACTTCTCCTGATTATTAACACTTGAAGTGAAGAGTCTAACACTGGAATGTGGTTACATTTGAAGCAGCAAAAGAGAAGGTGCGAACTTGCACCAGTCATTGTGCTAATTACCAGGCTCAAAATACTGTGTAAAATCCATGGGCTTTTCTTTATTTTTACCCTGCAGGATTGTCTTCTAAATGGGATTAAGTTTCAATTCTTCAAAAATGAATTGATATGATGTGGTCTGAAAAGCATTGGAGTAACTTGGCAGCAAATCACTTTCTTTGATCAGGTCTACTGATGAGGTGTTTTCCTGCCTTGAACAAACAGGTAGTTGAAAAGCTTCTGCGGTTCTAAATGGCAGCCAAGGCAGAAATGCAATCATTTGATTCAGATGTGCCTGAGAAGAGACTCATCTAACATATGAAGGACACTGAGTGAAAACCAGTGACAGTAGTTTATCTGCATATTGCACTTCTTAAACCTCAGGAGTTCCTGGGATGTCGATTGCTTGGAATTGCCTTGATTTTTCTCTAAATACTACTTTTGGTAATACTATAAAAAAATTATAATACTATTGGAATAAAACTGTTTGAAAATGACTAATGCACTGTGATCTGAGCCTTTTCAGCATGTTAATGTTTCCTATCAGGAAGTATTCTTTAGTTTTTGCTACTTTTGTAGCTATCGTATTTAGCAGAGACAAGGATTATGGGGAAAAATAGGTGCAAAACTCTGGTTGAATATATATGTGGGTTAGCAATCTAAACCCTCAATATGAAGCAGAAAAGAAGTACAAAAATTTGCCTTTGTGTGGATAATTTTGTGCCCCTGTAGTTTGATTGCTTCTCTATTTTTTTTAATTTTTTTTATTTCATTCGGTATGAGAATGAGCGTATTTTAAATGGGAGCTCTATCATTGCATATGTGCTGTGACAATCTGAGGTTTACGTGCGCGCTGAACCTGCAACAGAGCATGAAATGTGCTGTGGCAGCTGATTTGTCAGAAACTACACAAGATTT
The DNA here is from genome assembly GCA_903066825.1 of Alfaro cultratus. Lineage (NCBI taxonomy): Eukaryota > Metazoa > Chordata > Actinopteri > Cyprinodontiformes > Poeciliidae > Alfaro > Alfaro cultratus. The sequence goes on along the minus strand of CAEFZX010012885.1, from coordinate 32,919 downwards.
TGCGATGAAAGTTCTCAGAGGTCATCACATGACAAGAGGAATGACTAGGCCACAGCATGACGTTTCTGTTAGTTTCCCTTTACATAGACATTTTTCTGGTAACCTGTGAAAATATGAGATCAGTGTTGTGCTGCTACATTAATCAGTCCATTCTGCATGGATGTAGTTATTTCAGACTCTTGTACAAAATTGCATGAGATCCTGAACGTCTTGTCATAGGTGTAAAGAAAAAGAAGAAGCAAAGCAAAAACAAAGCAATCCTCATTATTAGTTTGTGGTTCTTGAACAACAGCAGAAAAAAGTTTGAATTACCACAAACATGTGTTCACTCATCAATTCTAATCCAATAATGTAATTTCAGCAAGTAGCAACAAAGCTGCAGAAGTGCTGAAAGCAAAACCTCACATGGCACACATTAGTGTAATTGATTCCTGACTTAGTAAGATTCGTTTAGCCATTTTGGCTTTATTTGAATCAAAGAGGCACAGAGGAGAATCCCTTTGTTTCCAGTGTTGCTCCCCAATCTGCAACTCAAAGAACTTTATTTAAAACAGATTCATTAATGAGACAAGGGGAGGTTTTAAAGTCGAATTAAAATTAGAGGCGGCTTTTTAATGCTTAAGTTTTAAATTTTAATGACAATACAGTTCAATTAAAATGTGACAGAATAGATGGCGGGCTTAGTTACACTCCCTCTATTTTCATTTATTTTATTCAATGCATTAATTATGTGTTCCCAACCTTTGTCAGATTTTTTTTTCTAAACTCTGCAATGAAAGATGTCAAAGAACACGTTTCTTTGCATGATCAAAATTCAAACAAACGTGTTTGCATTTTTGCAAACACGTTGCGACATTGCTGTCTCCAACATTGCTGTTTCTCTAACAACAATGTTGGAGAAATGGAAACAGAAAAATATGGATTTATCTTTAGTGAAGTTACCATTACATTTATTGTATTTATATGCATTGTATTTTCTTTCCCTCTGGGATCAAGTAAGTATTTTTGAATTTGATTTGTATTTGTTTATTATGCAGCCATACTTTCTATTTCTGCTCATTTTATATTCATATTGTTATTTTGACAGAAATGGTTATGAATGTTATATTGCTTAGGTAAAATTATTTTCTCCCCCTTGTTGCTCACTCTTACTTAGCAAAACTCAATAAACAAGAGGACAGTTTTGCATTTCATGGGGCATCAGCTCCATCCTTTAAAAAGTCCACTCTAATTGGTTTTAGAAAATCCCTCAATTAATCACAGGATCAATGAAGAAACAACACCCTCCTATTTGTTTATATCCTTTAAATCAATGGCCTGCCAGCAAAGGGATCAGGTGTCCTCTTTCAGTGCTACCTAGTCAGACCGTTTTTAATTAAAGGGCCTTAGTGCTGCAGCAGGAAGAGGACAGTGGTGAGGTGAAGGGAGAAGAAGATGAGGTCGACGGAGGGGGAAAGGTTTGCCTGCCAAAAGCCCCTCGAATCCCTTTTCTTATTAACTCTCCAACAGACAATCTACCACCCTTCACGCACGTACACACCGGGTTATGAACCAGTTCCTCCGAGGACAAGGAACGGCCACTGCCTCTCTTCCGCCCGGCGTAACGCTGCTGCCAAACACGATCGACTGTTCAGCAGTCATTACCCAGTGGTTTGCAATAAATTTCGTCTGTAATTTTTCCGGAAGAGGCTTTGCAATTTTATTTTTTCCTAAGCTAAGTGAAGGCAAAGATGTGGCTATCAAGTACATTCATCCCCATCTTGATAGCTACATCATCCGTTTCTGGCTTGCAAGTGTGGTAGAATCTTTGTAATAAAACATTCTGTGTAAAATAATCGTTTTCCCCCAAAGCTTTCCTTTTATAATTGATTACTAAAATTATTTATATTTACTTATCGGAGAAACATTTTGGGTTTGTTTTACTCACTTGAAATACTGCTCCTACTTTCGTATAGTCGTCCCACCGCAGGTTCTTCAAAAAGAAACATTTCCTGTCTCTTTCAATAAGAAATACCATCTTCTTGGTCATTCACTATTTAAATTACAGTTTTCTCATTATTTTATAATTAATAGCTTACTTTGAGCCACATTTACATTGATGTTAGTTTTGACCCATTTCTACTGTTTGTCATTAAATTTAAGTGAATTTTTTTTTTTTACATTTCTATCTCTAATGAGGTAATCGTTGTATATTATTAATATTTAGACTTCACCTTCTCAAGAGTATGAAGATGATGGTGGACTTCAGGAGAATCGCTCACCATCCTCAACAACACTGTTTATTGGGCATCACTACTGGTTCTTGGGGACTATCCTCACACATTTACTCTGTTTGGGAAAAGGCCCAGCAGAGACTCACTTACTGCGACATCATCGCAGTAAGTGAGACACATTCTGTCTCTTATGTGTTTTCCCATCACTTTGTGGTTTGACCGGACTGCAACGAACAATCAGGTCTGCAGAGGGGACCATCAGCTCTGACCTTCCCTCCACTCAGGGCTTGTATTGGTCTGGGGTCAGGAAGCTCCTCTACTGACCCCACACATCCTGAGCACAATCTGTTAGACTTTTACCTCCGGGTCGGTGCAAAAGTAGAGTAGCTGTAAAAATAAGCCACAGGAGACGCAATTTCTGCTCCCAGGCTTTCTCTCTGAGAAACACTTAACAGTCAGAGCGGCCAGCTACCCTGCTGGGAATCAAAGCTGTCATTTCAGCCTTGCCTTTTTCTTTTGTAATGGTGCTGTATATGCAATCTTCTATTTAAAACATATTCTAATTTCCCACTTGAGGCATATATACGTTTTGAAGATGCCTGGGCATTTGCACTTCAGACGGTAACTCACTACAAGTTCTGCATTTTGGGACATATTTTGTGCATGCATGGGCAGTGAAAGCAAGATCAATGTGCAGATGCTGCTTATAAATTTAACTAAAAACTCCACTTTTCAATGGTATTGTGTGCAGCGCTTTGGCAAGCACTCAAAAATGTGATCTTTGATAGTAAATTTTAAATAACAGGAAGATAAAGTTTCATTTACCATTGAGTCTCAGCTTTAGTTGGTTTGAAAGCTCCCTAACAATGAACTAACTTGTTTTTTTTGTTGTTGTTTTTTCTTTATCAGGCCTTTAAATTGTTAGTGTCAGTATAGTACATACATTTACATCCCAAATAAAATTCTAAAAAGAAGAACTAAGAATTACTTCTTCCAAAAACTGCCTGGATTAAGTAAAATACTGATGACCATGTTTGATTTAGATTTGTGTTCAACAGTGAAGCCAACTCATAGGAAGAACAGAGCAGACTGGGTTTCTTGAGGAAGCCAAGATTCTTCAGTCTTCTATTAGTCTGTTGTTGTGAGCGTCATCTGATGGGGCTGCAGCATCACAACCAGGGGCCTCAAAAGGCTCAACAACCTGTTAAAGAAGGCTGGCTCTGTTCTGGGGACCACTGTGGAGCCACTGGAGATGATGATGCAAAGAAGAAGTTTACAAAAACTCAAGAATATCATGAACAACCCTGAACGTCCTATTCACCAGACTTTCTTAGAAAAACAATTGTCTACAGTCGGAGGCTTCTCTACAAGAGATCTTTCCTGCCAACAGCCATCACCATCTACAATAATGATTTCATTGAATGAGTTACAACAAAATTTACATTTCCCTTTGGGGTAAATAAAGTATTCTTGAATTGGATTGTGATCAAGGGGAGCAGAGTCCTGTGTGGAAGCCGAACCAAAGCATGTTGCACCTGACAAATGGTAATTAGATTTTTGATTGCCAATGATTGTGCAGCCCTGTTGGGTAGCAGTGTGAAAAAAAAACTGTTGAAGAGATATTTATCTTTACAATTATTTAGTTTATTAACGTGTGGCATAGTTCAAGCTGCTTGAAATCCAGCAGGTATTTTGTACTTTATTTGTTGGGCATGTGGTTCATTAAATAAAGGTTGGTCTGATTTTTATTGTCTGAAAATCCATTCTGGGGTTAACTTTATTAATTATTAGGTATACTTATTAGGTATATCAACAATGAAACCAAATAAGTATTATTATTACGCAAATTTTAAAAGTAACTAGTATAAAAATGTACTCTGGAATCTTAGGTAGATTTTTCTATTTCAAAGCTGTTGACTTGAGATAATCTTTAGTAAAAATATTTGGTTAAATTTACCCAACCAGATTGTTTGTAAATTCTTACCTGAGTTTTTTTGGGGGGTAAATTCTATAGGTTGTTTTTTTTTTTTTTTTTTTTTTTTACAGTGTATGAACCCCAGTGCCATATAAAAGATGTAAGGTGAGCTACTGTTATCAGCTGATGATGATGGTGGAAGGACAGTGTAATCAAGAAGAGAACATTACTCATTGTTATGCAAGTGAAAGGCTGTAAGGAAAGGTTTGGAGATCTTCCAAGGTTCCATTGGTGTCTTAGGATTACAGCTGCATAAATCAAGTGGCATAAAGTTTCTCCATCCATGTTCTCTTGAGTCTTTGACTTCGGACCTGGTGTATGGAACCACCTTTCTAGGATCTGACCGATAAGACGCAAGAGGTTGTAACAGTAAATGTGACAATTATTGCTTTTGGATGTAATTTTGATATAATTTAGCATATTAATGCTGAGTAACCAAAGCTAGATTACGTTACTTTTCTGCTAATGACTCCTGTTAAACTAATGCAAACTCCTCTATTTGGTTTCTCTCTTCCAATTTGGTCTTTTCTTCTTGGTCCTCTTTCCATTCGTTGCCTCAAGCTTTTTAAACTCATTCTTGGCATGTTGTTTGTCTCGTTATCACCTCTACTTGCTATAATTTTCCCCTCTCTCCTGCACTTCCTTTGCTTTTGTTGTCAATCTTCTGACTGGCCCTCCCTTTCTTCCACAGGCCAAATGAAGTGGCAGAAGAGGATATTTCTGGCCCTCACTGTCATCTGTACTGTCAGTCTTCTGCTGCACCATGGAGGCCACTTCACCTGGTGAGGACTGAAGTAAAAACCAACAATATGTGAAAAAACTAAATAAAAAAAGAAACAATGTACACTTTCTACCTGTGTTAAAGTGTAAGTTAAAATTTTTTGCTAAAGTGTAAGGTATAGGTTTTACTTCAACAACCATCAAACGATGACTTTGAACATATATAATCTAAAAATCTGGGATCATATATTTTTGTGGCTTAAAGTTTAAATACTACAGAGTATGACTGTACAGATGGGGTTTTTTTATTGTCCTACAAGTGTTTTTGGTGAAAAGGTGAATTTTTATGCTGAATTGTAGAATTTAAGATTTCATAAAATTTTTAACAGCAGTGCAGAAAGCTAGCAACAGTGACTTGTTTCTGAATTTATTGTTTAGGGTTAAGATTATTTATTTTTTGTATTTTTCACTTTTTCTCTTTCGCACCGTCGCTTTTGTCTCTTACACTCTCCAGTTGTTGTGGAGTTATATCTCCAAAAGTAAATTGTTTTTGGTTGCAATTGCTAGTTTTGAGATTAATTGCATTTCCTTTTCCTTTAGGAACATGGAGGCCTTCCGCTTTGGCTGCTCTCACCAGTCCCCAGGAACAAAGCCGAAACACACCAGCATTGTCTTCCTGAAGACCCACAAAACGGCCAGCACCACCATGCAGAACATCTTGTTTCGTTTTGCAGAGCGCAACAACCTGATGGTGGCGTTGCCAGTACAAGCATGTGGTCATCAGTTCTGCTACCCACGCTCCTTCTCCTCTCACTTTGTCCATCTGCACACGCTGCGACCAAACTTGATCACCAACCACATGCGCTTCAATAAGACGGCATTGCAACGCCTGATGCCAAATGATACAATATACATTACAATCCTGAGAGAACCAGCCTCCATGTTTGAATCCTTGTTTACATACTACAGCCGACACTGTATGAGTTTCAGGAGGGTCCCGAATGGCTCTTTGGAAGCATTCTTGGCGGAGCCCTCACGTTACTACAGGCCACAAGAGGTAGAGTCCATGTATGCACACAACACCTTGACCTTCGACTTGGGTGGAGACAAAGATCGTCCGTCAAAAGACTTGGCTTATGCACATAACTTTGTTGCAGAGGTTGAAAAAGTGTTCTCCCTAGTGATGATTTCCGAATACTTTGATGAATCACTTATTCTTCTTCGCCATCTTCTCTCTTGGGATTTGGAGGACATCCTGTATGTCAAGCTAAACATGCGGACGGAAAGTTCCAAGAAGAGATTGTCTCCAGGTCTTCCTGAAAAGATCCGTGCCTGGAATTCCATAGATGCATATCTTTATGAGTACTTTAATGCTTCATTCTGGCTCAAACTGTCAGATTTGGGTCTAGACTGTGTGGCGAAGGAGGTCCAACTTCTTCGACAGGCACAAGAAAGACTAATGAGAAGTTGCTTTGGTGGGAAAATGCCACTTCCACGCCCAGCTGCAGAGATCAAGAACAAGGATCTCCGTCCATGGCAGCCAAGCGACAAAGTCGACATCGTCGGTTATGACCTCCCGGTAAATATAAGCCATGAGGCACAGGAGCAATGCCTCAAGTACATCATGCCAGAGATCTCATACACGCGCATCCTTCTACATTCCCAGTCCTTGCGACATCGTCGAAGTTATCAGAATCGACCTCCACAAAAGTCGCACACCCTCCAACATCACATGCGCACAACCCTCCCTCGGCATTCTCAAGTCCACCGCAGCCAACCAGCGCCCTCTGTTGCTCAGAGCCCAGACTCAGGAACAGAGTCCAAATCTACCGTGAAGCAAAGTGAAGGAACTACGAAGCTAGGGCTTTAGTTCTCAAGCAAAATGTGAAACTCTCATCAGAGCCCAACAGACTGCACACTTCGACTCATCCTGATCCAATAAAGACTATGATGCTCGATTAATGAAACCCCTTGGGAATCAAATTTGTATTTAGGAAAGCAAAGTAAATTGGGTCACCTTTTCTCTCTGAAAACCCTTTTTATTATGACTGATGAAAGACAAAGGGTTAACCACGTCTGGACTTCAACCACATTCTCCTCCTTTGATGTGTGGAACAGTAAAAGTGATGGAAAACCAAATAGCAAGGACTAAACTGGAGCTAGACTCTGGTGACAGCAACTGATTGCAGCTGGTTTCAGGAGAAAGTGGTTGTTTAAATTAAACCACTTGATGTAAGTCCTGGAACCAATGACCAGGTACTGATAATCTGCTCCGTTGAAAGGCACAGAGTGTACTTTGTGTGCTCCAGACTAGTTCTGTATCCGATTACTTTCCCTTATTTTCCCTTTCTTCAGCTCTGGTTTCCTTGCCTTCTAATTAGCATATATGTTGCTTAAAGTCCTTCGGACACACAATGACACTTGTGGATCATCTGTCAGGCTTTCGAAGGCCCACACTGAGTTCACCTTCTTAACCTTTCTTCTTTATAAAGTCCAGAACCTAAAGCAGCAAAGAGATAGAGAGAGCAGAGAAATGGCAGAGTCTCGCAGACATTACATAGATGTCTGGATGCTGAGTTTTGGCCACCCATTATTGTTATGACTCACACAGAGACAGAGCCCAGATACAGCGTAAAATCTGTGCCTCCTTAACCTTTGACCTCTCTTGCCTCCCCCTGGAATACTTTTCTCCATTTCTCAGCCAGGCGCCCTTGCTGTTATACCCCACATCTGCACAGAAGCACCAGCGTCTTGGTTTAGTTCTGTCCAGATCTGCTTTTGCCCTAAATGCCACTGGCCATCTCCTCTTTCAAACACGCCTTGTGGAAGTGAAGGCTTCAGCATTGGAGACTGATACGTGAACATGGCTGCTATTGCAATAAGATTCATAATCTTTTGACATTAAAGGCATGGATTCTTCAATAAAGCCAGAACATCTTTGTGTTCAACAGTGAAGGCATCCAACTGAAGACTACGTACGAACAACGTAGGGCGAAGACGTGAAGACACAGCCTATGGCAAAAGCTCTAAGGTTACACACTTGTACATTTTCATTGGGGACATGCTCGACCAATGAAAAGATGCTCGTTCTGAACTGAATCTGAAATGCAGGAGAGGAAATCGAGAGAAGGGAGACTTAAAGCCCAGTAAGACAGGTTGGCCGGTGAACCTGTTGGGGTCTTGAACTGTCAAACCTTTTCCACTTGAACTGTTGTCTGCTCATATTTAAGCTGTAATTTGATTTACATCATGGCAAGAGGAGCCATTAATGTAACTTGAATGCTAAGTTATAAGGAGCTTGTTTTAGAGATTACATAAGAGTTGCACATGAGTCTGGAAATGACTCTGCCTCATTTGAAAGAGCAGCAACATCCTGGCTGGTATTTTGAGTATGCATGGTGTGTGTGTGGGCGTGGGTGTGTACTGTGTGTGTGTGGGTTTGTGCCACTATGGCAAACATGATTGTAAGGAATATTAAACTAATGTGTACTACCACAAAACCAGCTTTGAGCCATTTGGGTTTGTGTCTGGATGGTTTTTTTAAACACTGTAAGCTATGAGGATGCAGTGGAAACAACAGTTAAGCCCAAAATGATTCATTCCCGCAACAAGCAGTTTGTTTCTGGTGAAAAAAAAAAAGATTGAAGGTAACATTGTTATAGGTGTGTCAACCTTGAGAAAATAATAATACATTGATTACACAATGACAAGTTATCAAACAATATAGAAGTTATTTTTTTGCATGACAGTAAGTAAACCCTTCCTAAAGTTCTTGATCACCCCCTGGTATTTTGGCCGTTTCCTTTTGGTGATGATTCAAGTCTTGCAGGTAGGAAGTCCTCCTTGCCATCACCCAAATTTTTAGCTTCCTCCAATGTTTCTCCATCAGATTTAAGTTGGGACTCTGGCTGGTTAGCTCCAAAGTTTCAAAAGAAACTTGGTGGTAGGAATATTTTTGGGCTTAGCTGTAAATGAAGGAATGGACAGGCATTTTAACATTGAGAAATGCAATGCAGCTGCGGAACAAACAGTAATCGCTCAAAAGGTGTTTGGGCAAATTACCCCACTGGTTTAATTCTATGTAAACGGGGCAAAAAGCATATTTTGCGTGAGTTCATTAAATCTACACTATCTCTTATTTATTATCAGGGATCTAGTAGTCCCAGTGCTGTGCTGTATTTTCGTATTTTGTTTGTAGTGAGGAAAGGTTGCATTTCCATTACGTTTTCATTCTGTCTACTGCAAACCTCTTAAGGCAGTGCAGACAGAATAAGACAAAGGGCAGCAATATGAAATATTCATTCTGCACTGATCACTTCTGAAGCTCTAACGAGCCCAATCACCCGATGTGTCATTTTTGTTTGACTCTATTACATGGTGTATAACAAAGAAAGCACACAAACAGTTACACGAACATAAACAAAGCATTATAATTTATGTTTTCAGAAGGGTGTGAATATTTAAAAGTCATATAAAAGACCTTGAATATACCAGGTGACCTCATTTTTAAAGTTTTGCAATGCATATTGTTTTTTTGTTTGTTTATTTGAAGTAATTTTACATTTGAAGAGACATGTATTTCTTGAAGGTGCATAACACTGTTATAGCAGAGTGACGATGAGTCTGTTTCATTTTATATACCCCACCAAAGATGCATTATAGGATAATCTCATCTTTGCATATGTTCTTAAATGTTTGTGGGAAATGCATACAAGGACTCACCTTTCAAAACAGCTCACAGCTAATAGTGATTTTCTGTTGTATTTGAATCAGTTTATGTTAAAACATGTTGTGCTAATATAAAACTATGTATAGATTTAACAACGTTTCCTTTGTATCTTCACACAAGAAAACTGGCAGCGACAATTTTTTTCAGTGTCTGAGCCAAATGAATGATAGTCAGTTTTCTGACTTTCCTTCCAAATTCCAGTGTGGTTGATGTAAACTTGAAGTGAATTTTTAGGGCCAAGCTATATGTTGTGTGAAGGACCTGCAGAGTGTGAATGGTGTAGCAGTTTATTCAGAACACGGCTACGTTAGTGCAGTGAGGTCAAACCCTTAGAAATAAGCACACTATGTGTCTGAGACTTTTAGCTGCTTCCTTTCACAAGAGTAATGTTTTCTACAACCACTGCCCAGCTCACAAGTAATAAGCAGACTAATCTAAATGTTGCAGCTTGCAACATTTAGAAGCTTGCAGAAAAAAGTGAGAGATGATGCATGCGTTTGTGCATCAAACTAATGTTCAGAGCTGGAGTCGGTCTGAATACTGCCAGAATTAAATTTTTTGGAATCACACAAGGTGATTTGGTACTGCGGCAAATTACAGGCCTACTGGGCTAATCAGAATTTGCTTTTAAACCCTGGCAGAGTTGCTGGTTTGTTAGGTCTCCAATCTGTGACTTTGTCATCCTAAGTGGATAAATTACGACACAAATATGTTATGAGCTGCAATTTGATCTAGAAACTTTATCATCACTACTTTCCTGTTGGATTTGTTGTCAAAATTACAATATAAGCCTTTTAAAGCGAACCTTAAAGTTGGTAGCTTAACTTATTGTGTACTGGGCTTGAGGGAAAGGTACATTTTACAATTAGGAGATGATTTTATGGATTTTTTTTGTAGATTTTCATTTCATATTGTGAAATTGAAGTAATTTTGAACATCTTGGTCCTGCAGGTTTTGTACATAACGGTGATGTTTGGGTAATCGCATCATTTGTGTCAAGGGTTTAAAGCTGAACTATTGAATCAGATTTTCTGCCATCTGTCCAGCGTAAATTATATAAAGATGAAGGTAAATTAATCGGATCAAAGCCGACGTGTGGAAATATTTCTTGTCTAACTAGAATTCGGATTAAAAATGTGTCAGTTTCTTTTTTTTTTTGTATTAGTTATTCTTTTCTAAAATATTTCTCCCTGGCAGTGATTTGCTGTAAGTGCTCTATTGTCTGAAAGAGGCATTTGCAGCCCTTTTTTTTTTTTTTCCTTTTAGTGGAAACATGTAATGCTCATGATGTTGTGTTCCTCTGTTTTTTAAAAAATGTGAAAGCCACTATAAAAATATCTACAGTAAAATCTCACATTCGCATCAGCAACTCTTATTTTTATTAATATGAACCTTCGGTAACAGAATATGTTTGTGTTTAGTAGAACAAGGCTCAGACTAAAAGTGAAGGGTTTTGTAGAACATGTTGATGACCCATGTCGTCCATTTTAGCATTGATCTGAACACTGTTTTTCTTTCTCCCCCATTTCCTGTTTTTTTAGGACTTATCTGTGAATTAAGATATATATATATTTTCTGATTTGGTGAAAAGTGTGAATGAATGACGGGGCTCGGAAGAAAAAAAGAAAAAAGTAGGAGACAATCAGAGCTCCAAAGCTTTGTGGTGATGGATTGTGAATGTAACGAATAAAGCGAGAACAATTTCACCTCGTGTGTGAGAGACTGTTTTTGAGTCTGAAAAGTGCCCTCTACTTTGCAGATGTATTCAGAAGCGCACTCACTAGAATCATTCGGCACACACTTCAACAGCGGCGGTCCATACGGCACAATAAGAGTCGCTCACTTTACCAGACCGGTTCTGAGCGTTTTCTCTTTCCCTGAGGGATCAGAGCAATTCAGCCCGTAATTACTCTCTTTGAAATTACCTCCACTCTGCATGCCCGACTAAAAATCCTGGGACAAATTGCTTCTGGGAAAGTAAAAAAGAAGGGAAAAACAACAGAAACGCAGCAGTGTGTTTGATGTGACAGAAGCGGTCATGACGCCGTGTTGCCATTTAACGGCATGCTGCAGGTCACTTGTTGCCATGGCTGTGCTGGTCCTTCAGACTCTACTTCATCACTCTTCCCTTTCTCCCCCCTCTTCACTGCTGCCATGGCATTTTAAGAGAAATTGCCGTTATTAGTGGCTTAATTAGAGTGTGGAAACAGACAAAAGCCATGCCGTAGAAAAGTAGATGAGGAAGTTTCATTGTCAAGTTTTTCCTTCTCTTTCTAGGATCGCATCAATTTTTGATAAAAAAAGCTCAGTGGCAATTTAAAAAAGGCGTAAAAATGCAGCGTCCGCATTTATCACTGATCTGCAGCAACTCAAGGTGAATTCACACCAGTCCACATTTCTATCCACGCCACCGTGAAGCCTGTCTGTTTCATTTTCTGAAACACACAGGACTTTTAGCAACAATTTGGACACAGTCCAGATGTTTGGCATTAAACTTAACATTCAAAGGGCGTGGCAGTAAACCCAGTCAGATCAAGAGAAAAACAGCAATTATGCTTGATTTTCCAAAGATACATTCTTCTGAGATCTGCTGGAGTTTTTTTTTTACCCCCATTGTGGATAACTTATATCCTGGACAGAGACAAAAAGTTGCATTATTAAACTTTTCAGTTCTTTTCTTCCACTCTTCCGAGCAGACGGTCCAAACCCCAAGAGGCTGTAGTGGAACCGTAACGCACAACTGATCAATAATACTGTGAATATTGTCAACATTAATGGTCAAGTTTATTTAGCCTGTTTCAACAATAAGGCGGCTCAAAGTGCTTTACACCTTCAAATCATATAGTGTGACCAATTATGAAACAAACAGCAAACATATTTTTCAAAATTATGAAGCAAATACGCATCAAATGTATTGATAAAAGTTCCAGTTATCATCAATCAAAGGTGGGTGGATTTAAAAGGAAGTCATTGTTTTTGGCTGTTTTGCAGTTTTCTGGACGTTTGTTCCAGATTTGTGGTGCATAGAAGCTGAATGCTGCTTCTCCATGTTTGGTTCTGGTTCTGGGGATGCAGAACCAGGAGGCTTGACTGGTCTAGAAGGTTGATTCAACAACAGCAACAGGTCTTTAATGTAATTTGGTGCCAAATCATTCAGTGATTTATAAACCAGAACATAGTAGAAAACAACTCCCAATCGCCTTCTTCTGTTCAAAAAGGAATCTCAAGGAAATTGCTATAAAAATAATTGTGATTCTGGCCATCAAAAACAAAGATATATCACACGTCTGTTTTAGCACCTTTTTATTGTAGTGAAAATATCTAATATCGGCAAATATCAATTATCGACCATAACACCAATATTAATATTGGATTTTTGTTTATTATTGTTAAGAAGGTCTTTTCATATAAACTCATTCCTCTGTGTTTGTTTTCTTATTTATTTATTGTCTTTTGTTCTCTATGAATTTTGGTTTTTGGCCAGACGATACAGGATTTTTTTTTCTTCACGCTCCTTTTCATTCAAAACTCTTCTTTACATCAAAATGTCACATGTGAATTAAATAAATCAATAAATTATAATTTATGCACAAATCAATGTAAATAAAGTGAATCTGAGCAAACCGTGTATTGGCAAATGTATTTTGCTGTCTGATTTAAATGAAGAATGTGCCTGTTTTCATGTCGAGGCTATTTTTTCATTCTAGATTTCTTTAAAGAAAACCCAAGTGGTGTTTTCAGTGTAAGAGGGACTTGTGGGGGTGGAGAAGGACTGTGGGTTCATTAAAGCGTTGATTTATGTCTGGAGTGGCCTCTGTACTTCCAGAGCTATGGCTTTAGCATATCCAAACCATCTGCTCAAAGTTAGAGAGAAAATATTATTTTAGTATTACATTAATGTGACAAAGTGAATAAATCTTTACATCCCAGATTTTCTTTTGTTATTACAATATTGGAGTTAGCGTTTAACTCTGAGTTACTGTTTCACAGAAAAAGGTGTAAATGAATTAATGGGATGATTTCAGTTTCGGTTCAGAAACTTCATCGAATATCATCTTCGAGGTCGATTTATTGTGATTGGCGCTGGTTCGAATCGTTTCCTTTTGACAGCAGCTTGGGCTTCATCATAGCTGTGAAACTTACTCGAGGCTTTTTAAGCCGGTTTGGAAAAGCGTCTGTCACAAATCCTGCTGCCTCTTTTCGGTGGATTAATAAAGACGTAAAGTCAAAGAAAGTCAGATTTTAAGTGAGACTTTCTATCAGGGAAGAGAATCCTGAAGGTCTTGATGTTATGGCCAATTAAGAACCTAAACATGAAGCTAATTGAATCATCACTAAAATCAGGAGATCCTTTCTCTAATACACAGAGCGAGTCTAGAAGAAACTGATCCTTTCTGGGAAAATAAATGTTTTCTCCATCAAGTCTTTCTGCTTTGATATGTTCATTTATACCTCAGCGTTTGAGCCCATCTCTCTCTCTCTCTCTCTCTCTCTCTCTCTCTCTCTCGTTCTCAGTCGGGTTGAGTTGGCGACGGATGCGTGCAAAGCTAAACGCGGTCCGGCTCTGTGAGTCACGGCGCCAGAGGAGGTACCGCGGCCCAGAGGTTTCAGTGTGTTTCCATGAGTCACAGCCTGCTGGAGCAGCGCAGGATCACAGAAGGCTGGCGGGGCGAGCTGCTGCTGCAGCAGCTTATCTGCAGCACTAGGAGTTCGTCCCGGCTCTGAGTCAGCACTCCGCCGAAGCTCCCAGGTCTCGCTGACACCAAATTTACATTTTGTTCTTGCTTCCCCCGAGCGCTCCTGAAAAGACGGTGTGCAGTTGTGAGTTTAGTTCTCTCAGGCAGGAATCGTGTAGATGAGTCAGTCAGAGGTTTGACCGCCGGTGCTGCAGAGCTGCAGGTTTTCCAGTTGAGCAACTTTCAAGAGTTTTGATTGGCTAGTTCCAACAATCTGAAATCATTTTCGAGTACTGCTGTCATGACCTTGATGTGCTAACTGATCATAGCCAGAGAGCTCTTCAGGGTTCTTCTCTAAGCTTCCCACTGTCAACTTTTGTGTACAATTTTTGTTAATGTGTACAGTATAAATGTGTGTAAATATTAGAACTGTCGACGTTAATATAAACATTTTAAGGTGTTAATATTGCTTAATCAGATAAATTGTATTCCCTATTTTGACCTAAAAGCCTCTCTGCCACTGAGGGTTACCTGGTTCACAGCAGCAGCGCGCGCGTTGCATGGTCTTGTTCTGCGGTCAACAATGCAAACATGAATGAAAAAATGAGCGAGGAGAGTCAGACTGGTGTGTTTAGCATCACACTTTACTGTAAATAAACAACAATAAAAAGCACCCAGATGGGAGTTTGGATTAAATGCAGCCTACTTGTTGCTATGATGAATTATCCTTGCACCCAAACCAGTTTGGGGTCAACATTTCTAAATTACATTTGAAACTAAATGACTTCCTTTAAACCTTCCTGATTGCAAAAACCTGGAAAACTGAAATGTTTGGTTTGAGACGGTAAAACATTATTTTTAAACATTTTCAAGCTTTCAAAGTCAAGGATAATAATCACTGCTCTAGAGTGATTAATCTGATTCATATTTTTAATCGATTGACAGCACTTGCGCATAAACTTATGTAGCATTTTTATATAATGATGGCATGGTAGATTAATACATAAAGCTTAAATGACTATTGGAAACAATATAATAATGTCCATGTCAGAGTTTGATTAAACAGTCTGAGAAAAAATACCGCTGTCAAGATACACAAAACATCAAACATGTTGACAACAGGACAGGCCTGTCACAATAACTGATTCTACTGGACGATTTATTGTCCCAGAAGTTATTGCGATAAACAATAATACTGTTGCTTTGAGACAATTTTCAAGCAATTTAACGGTAAAGGCATAATAATGAAAAAACACATTCTCCAAGATCAATAAACTTTACATTTTAATGAACATTTAACAAAATAAACAAACAGAAAGTCTTTGTAAACAAAACTGTCTGTCCAAAAAAGGGCTGGTTGAGACCAAAGCACCAAACTAAAATAAAAAAAAGAGAGACAAAAGACAAATTATGCAAATTAAATTCGTTGAACTCATTTTAATTTACCCTGCGATTAATTGATTTATTGTTTATTGTGATAGGCCTAACCAGGTCCTTATCTCTGATCGCCCAAGTGTGTATATAACACACTTTGGGGAGCGTGCACACACACACACACACACACACACACACACACACACACACACACACACACACACACACAAACTTTATTCAGCACCATGGACAGCAACATGCTCTTTATCCCACTTGGTCCAGCTCGGTGAAGGACGGCTCCCCTCTCGTGTCGAACAGCAGCACAGTGAGGAAAGCCTTGGCGCTCCGTCTTTGGAAACTCCTTTCTTAACATTTTCAGTAACTCCTCTGCAGACGTGCTGCTCGCCTTCTTGTTCTTTACAGACTCACCGAACAGAGCCACCTCCCCCACAATGTGCTCCTCTATAAATCGCTGGTGTGTTTCCTCTGCTGGTTCAATGCTTCTCACCAGAGGTCTACATACACAGACACACACAGATGCAGAGAAGCGTCTGCAGCCTCAGGCTCAGATCCACCATGTTGATTCCCTGTGCTTACAATCTATAAACCACACATTCCACATCAACTCAATGTACAGTTTGTTCATCTTCCTGTAGTCGTCTTGCTTGGTTTTGGTCTCTTGGAATTTCAATTTGATGCTGTTTTTCAATATTTATTGCATGTCTGTAAATGTGTTTGTGGTTGGTCCCACTCAGGAGTGGGTAGAGTAAGAGTAGCACTACTTAAATCATGTTTTCACTCAAGCAAAAGTAAATATCTGCCATCCATGAAGTGACTGAATAATTGATCAAAACATCAATAATTTCATATTTAAAAGTTCCATAATCGGATAGACCAAAATATAAAGTTATGTGGAATTGTTTTCAGTATTTTAAGGTTGAAAAAGAAAAATCCAAATCAATTTCTTTCAATGTCAAACAAAAAAACTGCCTGTGTGTCTGGAGAATATTTGGTCAAAACAAGCTTGTTCTTCATTCAGATAAGTTACTCACAATGGGTAACGTATTCAGATATTAGTGATACTTTTTCCTCAAGTAAAAGTAAAAAGTACAACGTAGTCAAAATACTCCTAAAAACATTCTTTTTTTTCCCCCTCAAAAAAGTTACTCAAGTAAATGTAACTGAGTAAATGTACATATTTACAACCCATAATTTACATATAATTTATAAACTCGACCTTTTGAAGGTGACTAAGGTAACAATTCTCTGGGCACGGACCGGTTAGGACCCAAAAACAGACGGGAGCCCGGCAGAATCATGATGCAGTGGAGTATTTATTAAATGAAAATCGCTAGAGGCTAAAATGGAAATGAGGTCAAGCAAACTGGTTACATATTAATGATATAACTGTGGAGCAAAAGAAAAGACAAAATAGCTTAAAAAATAAGATTAACGCAGGGAAATGGGAAGCTCTCAGTAAACAAGACAGAACGAAAAATATATATTAGGTAATAAATAATAGAAGGGGAACAATGGGGGCAAAAATCACATAAAAATGAAGTAGACAATATATTGGAGTGAAGGAACAGGAGATTGCTAAGACTTTTGACAACACTGACTTCGTTTTGTTTGGAGTTTTTTTAACAAAATGTTTAGATGTGGTCCTATAACCGGTCCAGGTTAAATGGGCATCAAGCCTACTGTCCTTGTTACCATAGCGCTGAATCCTGCGACAATAGTTGACGGAGTCACAGCAACCCTGAGGCTGCGGAGGGACATTTATAATAAAAGATGGTCGTATGTTAACCTGTACTTGGAGCAACGGACCTGATTTTCTGTGATATCTTGAGGAGGGAGGGGGAAAGGGGAGTTCTGGACTAAGTATGTTTGAAAGTTGTATTTGTAATTATGTTGCAATGTAAAAGCATAAGTGTGGACTATGTCAAGGAATTGTTTGAATAAAAGTTCCCAAAAAAAAAAAGTTGACGGAGTCAGAAATGCAAACTCACGTTCCCGTCTCCTCAGATGCAAAGCGGGCGCCGCGTGACGACGGGTTCTGGACAGGAGGTCGACTGATGAGGGGAGGAAGTAATGAGAGAATCCAGGATGAGAGGAAAACCAAAGTCTGGCAGATTTCTGTCAGCTCTGATCATCCACGGCAGATGGTCGGGACTGTGATCAGGATTTTTGATTTTCACCAGAGGGACAGACCAATAAACAACCATCAGTTGATTTTTTTTTGTATGTTCCCACCAGGCAGATGGGAAACGGATCAGTTCTAATATATTCAACCTTTTAAATCACGTGTCAGGCCTCGGCACTTACTAGTTGTGTGGGCCTACTTGTTTCATTTACAGATGCAGAGTTTCAACTAGATGCTTACAAACACAAAAAATATGAACATTTGTTTTTCTCATTGAAATTAAGATAGAATTTCAGTGGCAAGCAAGTCAAACTGTTTGCTAATTGCCAAAATAATGAGCAAGAAACATATCTGAGACTTTCATTCAGTACATTCCTCAAATTCAAAAGTTTTTATACCTTTTAAGTTTACCAAAATTTCATACATTTGTTTTAGTGTTTGACAAAACCTTTGAAAAATGATGCTAGGCTAATCTTTCCATGCATGACTTAATAAAAGTTTAAATACTTACAAAACATTAAGTGTGACCAGAGCAGGTTCAACTGCAAACAAACACAGAAACCAGACGGGATGTTGTTTCACGAAAGCATAATTCAGAGATAAATAGAGATAAAACCAGGCTTGACCAAACGACGGTCAGGAGGTGCGACTTTGTCTGCGTTTGGGCGGCATTTTGATGAAACTGTAATCGGTAATTTTACTGAAGAAATGTGGATCCCAAACGTTTGAATGGCACACAACTTTTTCTGAGCTCTGCGATGCTGTTAGCGCTCTGGCGAAGTCTGCGTCATTGTCTGAAAAAACCCAAAAACAAACCCGACATCCTTCTGCTATTTCCTGTCGTCTTCTTCGTGGTTTTCGGCAATAGTAGCATCCGGCTGTTGACTCGTGCAACGTGAAAAAGTGTTGCAGTTCTAAGAAATACATCTATTTTGGTACAGCTGGAAAAAAACACCCGGTCCTAGTGCAAAAACGTTTTACTGAAAAACAGGAAGCTTTTCAAAATTGCCATGTTTCAATTAAGTACATTTATTTTTTGTAATTTTAAGTTGTACTATTGTGTCCACCCACGCTTAAGTCCACACTTTTTGGCGGGAATTGTGAGGCATTTTACATTAATGAAAGGAAACTCTGCTGCTTTAATAGAAAAGCGACAAAATGACATAGCAAACAATGCATTAGTATGTTTCCTAACCACTATTCTTAAAATGTCATAATCGCATCATTCAAGGAGTTGCTTATTATTTGCTAAACTTTAAACTTCTAAGTGAACTGTAAAGTCAATACTGAATCTGACAGAAGATTAATTCATGTATCTCGTTTTTATAATACATCAATATTTACAGAGCGAGTCTGGACCAAAGAGAACCTGGCAACAGGTCGAGATGAAATAAGAACATTTTGCAGTGGTAAATACTAATGACTTGGAAACTGGCTGCTCACTTATTTCACTCTTCTACTAATGACGTCATGGACAGAGTCAAGTCCCTTTTCTTTATCAGCCAGTTTTCTAAACGCCAAGCCTCCCTGTCAAAACAGCGGCGTTCTTTTGTTAGCCTGGTTTGGAGCATGCTAGCTGCACAGGACAAATCGTCATGGTAACGTATGCACTGATGCTTTTGTGAAACAGAGTCGAGGCTTAATTCAGTCAGGATATGCGGAAAATCCCGGCTATCTTGGTTTTGTGAAACAAACAGAGAAACAAGAGAAGCAGAAAGATCCAGTGACAAACACTGAAGATCCAGGAGCTTAAATACAGAAACAACATTTATCTCCTCTGCCTCTACCCAGTGGTCCTACTGCCATTTGCAGAAATACTCCGCTCAGAAACAACCAATCAGAGCCAGGAGGAGGGTCTTATCAGTGTCAATCAGGCTCATGGACGTGCTGCTAACACCCTTTTTCCCTTGCACCATTGTTCAATCTCCTGATTGCTGGGTTAGTGCTAAAGTCCACAGGTTTCTCTGTAGCTTTAAGAAAAGCAAATCGATTTAATAAAAAAAAGGTCAAAAGTGCAATAAAGTACATAGAGAAGTTATCATTTTAAGATTTCACTTTTTGAGAGGATAACATCATTGAATCATCTCCTATTCATGCCTGTCTGCTAAATACAAACCGGAGGAAAGTAAACTGCAGTTTTGCTTTTAACATCTAAATGGTTAGAAACTATTTTCTGATGGTTGAAGAGCTGAGAGGAGCCTGACGTTTCTAGATGATGAGGTGCAGGAGGAAGAGGAAAGAAATGACATGCTATTAAGTGATTCATGTGCTTCAGCGCCCGGCCTGATTATTCATCACATTCGATGGAGACTTAAGTAAAGTGGGATATGTTTATGTATTCATACATATAAATTCATACGAGAATGTTCTTGCATAGGCATGAAAAATGCAAATCAGAAGCACCTGATCCTCGTTTGCGGCTTCCGGCGGCTGAATCCACCTAAAAGCCTCCGCCATCAGCCCCGTTGTTTACCAAGATTAAGAGACTCATCCGCCCCCCTGCAGTGCATCGCGCTCTGACCCTGTTCCCACACAGGGCAGAGCTGTGATCTAAAATAAAACTAACGCTTCGTTATCAGTCGAATGGATCCTGCCTGCTTGGTGTCCAAGCGAGAGAGAGAGAGAGAGAGAGAGAGAGAGAAACCTTCAAGGGAAATGCATCATTTCATTTTTCAGAAACGGACTCCGAGGTGTAAAGGATGTGTTTGTATGCAGAAAGTCGGTGTGAAAGCAGTGCAGCGGACAGAATATTGATTTCCTTTTATTTCACAAAAAGCCAAAATGCAAAGACGCATGTCATATTTTTACATACATTCAGTGAAGACCGACTTCGTCTGCATGCGTCGGCCTTGTGCTGACTGACTGACGGCGTTGAATTAACACTCACTGCCTTCAAACCTCCGTCTGAAAGAGTGGAGGCTGAGGTTGAGCACAGAAACAAAGAGCATGAGAAATTAGACCCACGTTCCCTTTTGAAGTCTCTGGATGTCGATATTTGAAGCAGCTTCGCTTTGATTCCACTAATCATCAAATGTAAATCAAAGCACATGTAACAACCTCCACCTTTATTGGCTCCCCAAAGTAAAGGTGTGTAAAAGCCTTAAAATTAACTGACTTTTTTATTGCAGTGGCATAACCTCATGTGTTGAGTTGCATTTTGGAAAAAAAAAAGACAACAAAAAACTACATTATGAATTAATGTTTCCGTGGGATGTAAGTATGATACAAAGTCTGACATCACTCTGCCTCTCTTCAAAAGACAAGAGTACATATTTATTTCTGAAAGAGAAAATTGATAATAATTCAAAATGTAATACAACACCTGAAATTAATGTATTATTGCATCAAGTTAAAAAAAAAAGAGAGAGAAAAAAGTTGATTCTGTTCTTAAGTCAAAAAAGATTTGGGGGTTTGGCTCATTTCGGAGGGCAAAACATGACAAAAGATAAACAGATTTAGGTCTTTTTTTTTTTTTTAAAGAAATGGCATAAAACCCCAAAAACAAAGCAAACAAACACAGAACTGTCAAACTTAACTACACGTAAAGTTTGACATTTTTTATGTCAGTCCATCAAATGTGACGATTTAGACAGTGATGTTTTTGAACTGAAGAGAACCCATAAGGTCGGGATTTGAACCCAGAACCTCCGTTCTGCAAGGCAACAGTGCTGCCAGTGGCATCACCAAGCAAACACAGAAACACAGCAGCATCAGTCTCTTTCATGCGGTGGCCCGCTGCATGAGTCCTTGCAGCAGGAAAGAATCCATCCTGTTCCAGGGAGACGGGCAGTAATCTATGCAGAGGACACACTGACTGGAAAAGTGATGCAAGCCCATTTCATTCTTTGAGACCTTGACATACCTGCATGTGTGTGTGTGTGTGTGTGTGTGTATGGGCCTCGCTGACAAGCACACGCCCCTAATTGTGCTGGTTTTTTTGGGTTTTTTTTGTTTGTTTTTCTGAACTGATCGATTCACATGTGCAGTTTGAGCTGCAGCCTCAGCAGGATGAATGTGTGTCGGTTTTATGGACCGTCCGCTCTCCTCACTGCGCCTCGTAAAGACTTGTACAGTCCCACTCACTAAATCAGAATATCACTGACCTGTAGCTCAGTTCACTAACTGCAACACATCTTGCTTGTCACACAGAGAAACGTCTCCAAGCATTTATTTATGTTGATTTTCTGCTTACAGCTGGTTAAGAATATTTCACCAGACTCAAAAAGTCATCCAAAGTTTTCAACAGGAATGCATTTTCTAATTTATTGAACATGGCTGTATCGTTGCTGTTATTCTTCTTCTGCTGTTGATGTGAGTCGCCATTTTCTTTGTTTTGTTAGATGTCCCACCGTCAAACTGGGAGTGTTATTGTTCCTGCATCCATTTTTTGTGGTGCTGCATGCAGAGAGGACGTTGCACAAAACTCTGTGACTGAACAGACACTGGAGGGCGGAGAATTGGGCTTCACCTGGTCAGCTGGCTCACCGTCTTATTAATGGGCCCTGCAGGTCCTTCTGTCTTACACTCCAAACATCATTAAAGGTTAAAGACGCCTTCATGGCGCCGGATGAATCCAGAATCTCTGTCCATTTCCAGGAGCAAGCGCAGCTTCTGCTAAATTTTGCACTGATGTTCTCAAATCATATACCTAAAATAATAGCCTAAGTCATTTAAGTGTTGCTAATAGTGATTAAAAATGAAACAAAAAATCAGCACCTCCTTCCCAAAAGATGCTTTAGGCATAAAAAATGATATTTTTGGCAAAAAAAAAAAAAAAAAAGATTTAGGTAATTATTTTAGGAAGTTGACCATAAATACCTCAGACTCGAGGTCAAATTAGGTTCACAACAGATATTTCAGTGGCCCTCTATTCTTTAGAGGTTAGAGTTGCTGTCAGTCAGTTGCTACGGCAACGAGTCTGTGTATGTACCATAGCCAACGCAGCAAGAAAAGAAGAAGAACTTGATAGGTTCTGAGCTGCTCTTCAACTATTTTTCTGCATTATTTCTCCCTTCGCTGTGGCGCAACAGAATCGTCTTTCTGTCCTCCAGCGAAATTTCTTGAGGTAAACAATAACATGCGACATAACTATGCTCCACTGTACAGGGTACAGTACATACTGTAGTGCTAATAAGAAGTTAACTCAACAAATCTCAATCATGAAGCCTGGAAAGATGCGGGATCCGGTATGGTGTCTCTGACTTACAAAGATTTTTTTGCTTTTTTAATCTCAATATCTGCATATTTTGCCTCCTGTGATTGTAACTTTACATGTAAATTAAAAGCACAATAGATGATATGCACTGAAATTGACTCCCACGGTTTATCTCAGATAACCTTTGGCTTTTCTTCTTTTCTACATAATGAGGGGGCGGCTGCTTTCAGCGTGAGGGCGATGACAGGACCTCTCACTCTGACTGCAGACACATTTAACAAAAAGACCTGCTGGTAACCGGAGCAGCAGTGTACGCTAATGTTTAGCGTTTATACAGCGTATGTTGGTGTCTGGCATATTTTCATGTAAAGCTCGTCTTTGTGCAAAGTCCCCAAGCGGCTGAAACCTCTCAGTCACTCAGTAGTCGGGGAGTGGAGGAGCGTCTCCAGTTTCCCAGACTTGTCAAAGAAAATAGCGGGCGCTCTGAGAGGTCTGCAGGGACCGGGCCGGGTTTTAGCGGGAATCCCTCTCCCTGCTCATTATCAGCTGCTCTGCTTCACTTTTACTCTTCACTTCATCTGCTCTCTCTCTCTCTCTCTCTCCCTCTCTCTCTCTCTCTCTCTCTATCTCTCTCTCTCAGTCCAGCTTTTTTTTTCTTCTTCACAGGCAGCACATCTGTCTTCACAAACCACAGATTTTGCCTCTGCTGCAAAAGGAGCTGACAAATTTAAAGGAATAAAGAATGATGGAAATTAAAATCTTGAAACGGTGACTGCAGGCGTCAATGTGTGGAACGCAATGCTTTTCCTTCTTTATCACTGTAAATTTCCCCCCACCCAAACCTCCAATTTTGGCACAGCAGAGGAAAAGGCTGCGCCAGCAGGGGACCGTGTCAGAGTTCATCCTTCTCTGCCACCTCAGTTCAATAATGCAGCAGCCTTAAGCTTCCCTCCATGCATCATTCAAAGGACTCGAGTCTCACTTTGCTTCCTGACTTCTCCGCAGCAAAACCCCCCGGTGTCAGAACTCTGCTTTGTCTCCCGGAATCCAGACATTTTTTTTAACAGCCAAAACAAATCTTGGAATTGATTTCGCTTGGCGGAAAGAGCATCTGTGGAGATCCAGGGACAGAATGTGTGTGTTGTGCAATATGGAGCAACAGGGATCCAACCAATTTCAGCCTGAGCTCTTGTTTACTTATGGAGTGGAAAGATACAGACGAATAACCAGTTGGTCTTGGCTTATCATGAAATGTCTCACTAAAGCGTTCTTTTGGACCATTTATAGAATACTTTTCACATCATGACCATAAATTGCTATAATTTAATGAGCAAACACCATTAAGAAAGTATTTTTTAAAAAGGAACCCAGCATGCAGTTCAGAGATAAAGTTCAATATCAAGGTTTAAACATCAACAAAGTAGTGGCAGCATCATGCTGTGGGGATGCTGAGAGACTGGTCAAGATTTATACAGATATAAATTTTAGCTAAATAAACGGTAATCATGTTAAAGAACCTGTTGAAGAATTCAAAAACGCAAAATCTTTCCAGAGTATTTTTGATCTAGTTTCTGCTGCAAATAGAATGGAAACAGACAAAACTAACTTACAAGGAACGTTTCAGCGAGATCAGAGCTTGTTTTAAGCTGATAACTCCTTAGTGTTGATGAAAACGTTCAAGTTCCACTTTACGTACGAGACATTTTTCCCATATTGTAAGTGAAAGTAGCTGCATGTCCAATTTGCAATGTACGCAAAACTTTTTCAATTTTCTGCTAATGTCAGTAAAACACAATTTCGCAATTCCATTAAATAAGAAATTGAAATTAAAATCGCACGTGAATGAGCTTGTTCACGCGATAAGCCATTAAACATCATGGAGGTGATGCATGTAACGTCACGGGAGATATATTCATGTTTCAGACGTGGCGGTGGCTCTCGTCATCCATCATCAGAGGAGACAGGCTGGAGCGACAGGCCCCTCATACCTGGGAGTGGCTGGAAAAACAGTAAGAGACCACTTAGTTTCTCTGATTTTACATTTATGTTTGAGTAAAATGAACATTGTTTTTTTATTCTATGAACTACTGACAACATGTCTCTGAAATTGCAAGCAAAGATTTTGTGTTCACTAGCAGAAAATGAGAAATGGTCAAAATAACAACAAAAAAAAAAGATGCAGTGCTTTCAGACCTCAAATAATGCAAAGAAAACAAGTTAATGTTCATTTAGAAACAACAATGTTAATGTTTTAACTCAAGAAGAGTTCAGAAATCAATATTAGGTGGAAAAAGCGGGAGGTTTTCAATGGGGTTCGGTGCAGTAGATGGTGATTTCCCAAAAGAGCCGTGGATTCAACATTTTCAAATGACAAACTCAACCTGTGGTGAACTGTGCGCTGCAGTGAGTGAGAGTCCAACCCATTCCCACTCCCTACGAGAGTCAGCTGCACTTTGTCCGAGGAGGTCAGTGTCTACAACTAAGAGCCAAAAAAAAGTGTTTCCATTTCAATTTTGCGAAAAAAAAAACCCAAAACATTTCTGTGCAGCTAAAAATCCACCTCATCCTGATACAAAAACGTCTCGAAAAACGTTTAGTTTTTATTGGAGCAAACAAATTTATCCTCCTCATTCCAATGTGTGCAATTGTCAGGGCAATGGAAAGCGAGTGTCGTGTACCTGACGCTAATCAAGTGTTTTCCACTAGTGCATGCTTTCTTTTTCTCAATCTTTTTGTCTTCTGAGCCATTTGTTTTTGGTCGTTCAAGACCCCGAAGAGCTCAACTGAGAAACCTGAGACGCGAATGAAAGGGCCGGATTATTGAGTTATTGAACAGAGCTCCCTGTTTGGGCGGCGAAATGAAGCGGCCGTCCCAACCGTCTGCAGAGCAAACCACCCCAGAGAGCCGCAGTCACGGACTTAGAAAGCAGACGAGCATTACGGGAGGAGAGACGAGGGACGTAATCCGACCTCTCCCCTGCTTTGCTTTTCACATTAAAGATCTACTCTCAGCTCCTTCTTGTGCCCCACTCAGACTGGTAAACCTGCACACACACACACCGCTTCGTTTCTGAAAGACAGCCTTCAGAATTGGATTACAAACTCTGAATGCACTCGGTTCCCCTCCGTTGGGCTCCGTCTCCATCCCCTGCTGGGACTAATGAGCCACAAAAACGCACGCACACACACTAGCCCTCCTAATTGGTGGCCTGTGCCCTGATTACATGTCCAAATATATTCATGTGCTGCCTTTGTGTCTCCCTGAAGATTCCCCCCGCTTGAATGTGGATGGAAACCGAGAATGTGTTCCTGATGCCATTAAGCTTGAATCTGAACCTGACCCTGTTCTTCAGCTGGGGGGCCAGGAGACTTCTACACAAACACACACATATGTTTGTGTGGCTATCTTTGTGGGGACTTTCCATTGACTTTTCCATTGACCAGGCTACACCTAAACCTTACCCTTATCATAACCTTAACCCTAAACAAAACTGAATTCACACTTAGTCCTAAATCTAACCCCTGGCCTAAAAACGTTTCCCCCTTGTGGGGACCAGACTTCGGTCCCCACAAAGAGCAGTGGGTCCCCACAATGTAGTATGTGTCAGGAAAATGGTTCCCACAAGGTATTACAAACAGACACACACACAGACATGGTGTTGAGCTCGGTTCATGTCTAGAAAAAAACAAAAACAATCTGCAGTGTTGCTGCTTCTTCAGCGTCCAGATGGACAATAACTCAGGCTAGTAACAGTTTCCCTACTGAAACATTGAAGTCCAGCGTATTCAAAGCATCTCTCTCTTTATAAATATAAAACTTTCTGCTTTAGTCAACGTTTGCTTTACTAAATTTGCTGTGACACAGGAACCAGAGATGTGCAATTAGATGTTTTATTCATCTTGTCATGCCTCCCGTACGCGCATGTTGCAGCTCGGCCCGGCAGATGGTTTGCTGCAGTCGGCCATCTGGTAAGTTGTTGAAAACTATCGCGTTGATGAGGTCGGACATTGAATAGATTGACCGGAGAGGTGATAGCATAAGTCGTACGTCTAACACCAGAAAACTTTCACAAAGCCCAGCTGACAGAGTCGCTACGTTGTGATTTTGCAGTCTTTGTTGTCGTCTCTTTGTGGCAGGTAAACCCATTTACTGCTGTTATTGAAGCTAATAAATTAGCATTTTGTTGCCAAGGAAAATGGGTCCAATATTTAACAAAAGTGTGTTGTTCTCATAATGAGATGCTTTCTGTTGACAAACCAAATATTCAGTCATCCTAAAGATAATGAAAGAGTTTCCCTCGGATTATACTTCTAGTTGGTTAAAAGTTTCAGCCAGTTGCATGAAGTCTGACTTTGCATAAATCACACCAGGATATGTCATGTTTTTGCCTCTGAATTTTAATTATTTTAGAATTTCCCATAAAAATTACAGATCTGTAACTCAGCAACCCAAGGTCTTATAGAAACACAAGCCTCAAAATCAAACGTAGAACAAAAGCACTACAGTTTTGTCACAATAATTTGTTAGTATTGCCACAACGATAAAAGTGGCGATAAAAACTATTTATTCCTTCTTTTTTAGGTAACTGTATGGATGCGACTGTGTAGCTCACCAATTACAGTCTCACAAACACAAATGCTGCTCTTGAAAAAACACATGCATTCATAACTCGCCTCTTTAAGATGCCAGTCACATAAATGTGTGATCTGTATCACCAAACTACACACAGCAGCTGCTTTAAACCATATTTTCAAGTTTATTGAAAACAGCACAAAAAATAATCCCAACAACAAGGACAGTTTTGAGGGTTTTTTTAACAATTGTAATTTATTATGACAACGATAAATCAAAAATGATAACAAATTTATCACAATAAACCTAAAACCGTCATTCTGCGTCCATCCAGTTAATCTTCCTTCCTTCTTCCTAGGATCTACTTTTAAACCCTAAACTCCACATAAATCTAATTTATTCATAGTGAATGTTTGTTTTTATTAGCTACTATGAGTCTGGAAGACCTCACAATATCAACTTAAAGAGAGTTGTGCTGGTATTTTACCAGTAGGACCAGTAATAGGAATCCAACTAGAAGTTCTGGGGGAAAATGGACGCTTCAGAGCTCATAAAGATGGTTTCTCTTTTATCAGATATAGTAAGTTTCACAGAGTCACAGCTCAAACTGGACTTTTCCAGCGTAACATCATCTGTCATTCTGTTCTGCATATATATATAAAAACAGCTAACTCCTGCCAGCGCTCCTTTGCTTCAAATCTCCACAAATAAAAATCCACAAACTAAACAGCGTCTGGTAAAGCAGCATACTGGACTGCGTCCAAAGCACGATGTTGCTCACATTCCCCTGCATCACATTTCTGCCGTCACTCAGAGTGTTGCTCTTCCTCAACAAATCAAGGAGGTTTTCAAAACCCTCCGATTTACAGCAACAGCAACAAATCTGTGTCACGAATCACCCCGGCCTGCAGGCCCCCGGAGCAGAAAATAAATGAAATAAGAGTAATTTATAACGCAAGATATTTCCATATAAAATAAAATATCGCAGTAGATATTCAATTTTGAGTAAGTTATTATGTGCCGGTAGTTTGTACATATGAAGGAAAAGCTGGTATTTATTTATTTACTTATTTGAGATCTCTGAACAGTGGACTATGTGCTGTTTTCTCTTTATTATTATTATTATTATTATTATTATTATTATTATTATTATTATTATTATTATTATTATTATTAATAACCTAACTCTCCTTTAAACTTCTCAGTTTTATCCCTGACCTAATTTCTGATTGAAATGAATTAAAGTTTGTAAAAGTGGGGGGGAGGAATTGTAAAGGCATGAAAACTTTTCCATGTAAATGCTACATGTTTCAGGTCTATCTTAGTACTTTCATTGCTTCCCCTTTTTCTGCTGCGTCCATCTGTCAATTACCGGCGGTGACTCATCGTGACAGAATAATTAGCCAAGAGTCGGAACAGGACTTAATCATCGAGAGGTGCGATTGTCGTGCTGTCGTCGCTTCACACTTCCCTCGCTTCAACCTCTCGATACATAAAGAGAGCTTCGCCATTCTCCTGCCAAACAGACACACAAAAACACATCTATCTATCTATCTATCTATCTATCTATCTATCTATCTATCTATCTATCTATCTATCTATCTATCTATCTATCTANCCATCCATCCATCCATCCATCCATCCATCCATCCATCCATCCATCCATCCATCCATCCATCCATCCATCCATCCATCTTCCGCCGGTGTCTCGGTCTGTAAAGGTGACCTGAACCGTCTGGGAAGATGGCGGTGCAGCATGTAGGCTTGTAATTTGTCCGCTGTGTAGGTGAGGAAAAGGACAGCTGTGGATATTGTTTTTCATTGTCATGATAAAATTAAAATGTCTTAAAATGTCTGATATTGCAGTTTATTTTGAAGTTAAACCGTGTTATGTTGAAGCGTAATTTACGATCATTTATAAGCTAGTCAAGTCGTATTTGTCTTTCTAGCTCAGGGGTCTGCAACCTGCGGCTCTTAATAACTATGGCTGGAAATTATATATATATATATATATATATATAAAAAACAACAAGTACTGTTAAGCTTAGATTTAAAAGCAAATTCAGCTTTTAGCAATTTTATCATTTAATAATTTAACTGAATTTCCACAACAGAATGACACTAAAAGTACCAACAGCAATTTTAGATAGAATTTTCTCATCATTAGATTGAAAACTATGTGCTTTTCTTTTGCCAATATTAACATCGGTATTAATTTTTGCAAAAAAGTTTTTCTGTATGTTAAAACCAAAAAGTGTAAATAAAATGGTGGTTCTTTAGAAATAAATTTTCTATCGTAGCTATAGATCAAAAGTTACAAATTGTCTTTTGTCAAAAGGCCATGTAACACCTGAGGCTCTAAATGAGTTTTATTTAGCTGGACTGGGAGCAAAAATGGCTCTTTGAATGGTAAAGGTTGCAGACTCTTGCCCTGGTTGATCCAAATGATTACTGCACCAGCTGCTAACGGCGCTCATAGCTACAAAATGAGTTTCTGTTCCAATAACAATGAACATAATCGTCACATGTAGTGTGGAAATTGGCGATTGCAGCAATAAATCCTCAGTTATCACGCAGGTTTACAGGTTTACGGTCTCTCTCAGTGCCTCTCAGCTTTGGCCTCATGGCCCGCAGTCTGCATGATGTTGATTGGTCTCACCGCTGTCATCATCGCTATGGGAACATCTGGCTAAATCCAAATCTCTGTCGAACATACGGGGTGAAGATATTTCCGTCAGGAGCCGATGGAAAACAAAAGCTTTGCTGAAACATTAAACCTAACTTGGATTTATATTGTGACCAGACCTTGAGTGAACTTGTGGCGTACATAAATATGATTTAGAGTCAAAAATAACCCATGAGAGTATGGGTTATTTTCCCAAAATGGGAAAGTAAATTTAGATTGCACTTTTCTGACAAATAAATAAATAAAAGGACAGCCATCGCACTTCATAGGTAAGAAAATGCTTGATTTTACAATAAGAATCCGGAGTAGCATCACTTTTCTTTCCTCCGTGTCTGAGCCAAATGAGTCAAATGAACCAAAGATGAATGCTTGACTGCATTTTCCCTCTGAGCATTTTAGCTTCTTCTCTTGTAAGTGGTGTGAACTTGACGTGACCTTTTATGCCTAAACAACTTGCCGGTGTTTCAGGATCTAAATAAAAGAGAACCGAAAAGTGCTTTTAAGGCAACATCAGGTGAAAGAAAACCGTAAAATAAGTTTGTGAAAGAAAAAAAATACTATTTAGGTTTCCTTAAACTAAACGACTTATTGTGGCTTATAGAGGCAAATCGATAGAAATGTTTCATCAAAATCGACTCAGGCCCACTAAAAGCTTCATATCTTGGCAGAGTTGTTGCTTTTTTTTTAAGTGCAGAGAGAGAATTATGGCACGAGAGTGACTCAGCCAGAAATGCTGAAAGCAACATAATTAATATGAGTACGGGAGCTTTTGTGGCAAAGAGCCTCGTATGGAAGAGGACGGGAGTCCTGCTCAGACGCTCGGGAGGAGCGAGGAGGTGGAGAAGCTGAGTGGACCAGACAGCAGGCAGGGAAGAAGGTCCAGTGTGGTGCCATGGGAAAAGATGTCATAAAAAAATTTACTTCAAACAAAAACTAGAGCTCAGCTTTCGCAAAAAATTCTGGGCGTAGAAAAAAATACAACAAAAGAAAACAGCAGACATCTTAGTTTCTGTCGAGAACCAAATTTATACCTTCATACTACTGGAAAGTGACCCCAAAACAACAACATTATGTCCAACACGACTTGTCCTCATAAATGTGTGCTGATAGCAGAGTAACATATTGCAGAGAGAGAAATCTCCATGCTGAAACTTTCCAACGCTCAACATCCAACTTTGATGTGGGTGGAAGTTAAAAAATGGATGAGTGCTCAGTCAGATACAGTATTTCCTGAGGACAGTAACACAAAACCACAACTGTTCAGTGCTGCACACAGCCGCTCATCGCTATGCAGCTACCTGTCTTCTCCCCGTCTCCCAAAGCAGAAACTCGCCTGCTCTGCGCCGGCGTGCGGGGAGGCAGAGCAACAAGGACGCTGGTGGAAAACATAAAAAAAAACTGAAAAAAGAGACACAGTGTGTGCTATTCTAATTAATTAGCACCCGCTGCGTGCTGCCGGTTTGAGATTGGCTGCAGACTGACACACCGGAGGCTGTTTCTGCTGGGCGGACGGAGGCACCGGCCCGCAGAGATGTGACACGTGAAAAGCTGCTGCGGAGACGAGGCCGTCCTGCCAAGGCGAAGAAACTCTCTGAGACGCACAACATCTGAAGCACAGCTTTTCCCCTGAAGGCGTTCAGCAGACCGCAGCTTGAGAAAATAGGACATTTAGAAAAAAGAAGAAGAAGAAAAAAAAAAGGAGATACTTATCACACATCCTGACCTTGCGATGGTACAGATTCTTCTTTTGGTCAGATTGAGTTCAGAGGAAGCTCACACAGCTAGTGGAGATATCTAGGAGAGCAGATGGGTAACTTGTGCTTGATTTTTTTTTTTTTTTTTAACTAAAAATAAGTAGGTTGAATCAATTACAGCATATAGCAAAGTATTATCTGCTTACACTGGCTACACAAAAAAGACAAGTAAATCAAACAATCACATTTAAAGTCATTGTTGACATGAGTTAAAGTGCAAAATGCAGAGATGTGTCTCTAAATTTAAGCTTTGGTGACCAGATGGGGCCCCTTACGGTCCTGAAGGAAAATTTAAAAATTTCAGCAGTAGGTGTAATTTTGTCACACATATAAAGGTCAAACTGGCATCAGCATAAACAAACAAAACAAATCAACAAAACTGATGTGACTCGTATAATGTGATAGACACAAGAGCAATATCAGCAAATATAGATAAAATGTTTGGCATTAACTGACCTACAACCAGAAATATTTCTTCTTAATCAGGAAAAAAAAAAAGTTTCTTTTAATAGATTTTGTAAATATCTAAAGTCTTTGAACTAATTCTTTTGCCTAAATTTGCGAAGTTAGTTATGTCTACTGACAATCAATTTGGGTTCAAGTCCAAACATGGCACTGATATGTGTATATATGGTCTAAAAGAATTAGTGAATAATTATACCAGCAAAAATTCTACAGTTTTTCTGTGTTTTTTAGACGCCACTAAGGCTTTTGATTGTGTAAATCATAGAAAATTATTTTTAAAATTGTGCCCAAATATATAGTAAGATGTCTGTACTATTGGTATGCTAATCAAACTATGCAGGTCAAATGGGACAACTGTATGTCTGCATCCTTTCGTGTCAGCAATGGAGTCAGACAAGGAAGTATTTTATCTCCTATGTTGTTTAATTTTTATATGAATGGCCTCTCTAAGCAGCT
>CAEFZX010012884.1:0-67550 GCA_903066825.1 Alfaro cultratus | reverse complement strand
TATACTGTATGTGTGTAGAAATTCTTCATTTGGGGGGATTTGCATTTATGTCTTAATTGGGAATGACTTAACATGCATTTGTATGAATTGAACATGATTCTCTGGGGTGGACAGAGGGGTAGCCAGCCCAGCCCCCCCTACCCACCCGACCCCTCACTGTTTTCAGATATGTGTTGTGTTGCATGATCAAAGGATTATTTGTCTCCTGTAAGGGGAATATATTTTGAAGAGTAGATGTGTTTAGTCAAAGTCCTTCATCAGACTAGGATTTAGAAACTTGACCTTTTCTCACTTTTGTTAATGAGTATTTCGTACCCCATCTCTCTGCATACTGTTGTCATACTTCTCACTGCATGATCAACTTCTAAGCATGCTGTCATTACCTATTCTCAAATTTTTGTGAAACCTTTGGCTTGTTAATACTTGTTAATACTGCTAGAGCGTTTCTTATTGCATTTGAAGTAGTGGCAAATTGGCCATTGCAATACTTGATGCTTTATATCACAAACGTCTTCAGTAGCTTCTAATATTAGCTTCCAAATATGCACAAGGTAAACGGGGCATTTTCTAATTTTGTGTCTTTCCTTTTCCTTTCTGCAGGTCCTAACCGAACTCAAGTCAGACAACCAGAGGCTAAAGGATGAGAACGGAGCTCTCATTCGAGTAATCAGCAAACTGTCAAAGTGAAAAGATGTCTGAAGCTTCTGTTCTCGTGCTCCAACCTTGATTCAGCAGTTTAATTATTCACAAGGTCCAATGTTTTACCTCCTCCATGAGTTATTGATAGGCCACCTTTGAAGCTCTTATAGACATAGATCTTGAGCAGTCACTTCAGTTTTCTCACCTTATAATTATTCTCTTATATTGCATAGTATATGTTATTATAGTATATAGTACTTTTCACATCAACTATTTGGGCTGCAGTGTCTCTGAAAATGTAGAAATACCTTTGAATTTTTCCCACACTGTGTGATATCACACTGATGCTTCACTTTTGCTTATACTCTTTGCATCACATGGTTTTATCAATGTTTAGATAGTATATAATATTTGATCATTTTACTGGAACATACCAATGGACTTGAGAATACATTCTTTATATTTTCTCCCCGATTGTATTGTTTTTTCTCAAAAATAAGAGCAATACCTGAAAGGTAAAACTTTGTGGTTAGGTTCTTTTTTGATGCATCATCCAGATGAAGGACAGTTCAGTGGCCTACAAATGTTTAATTTACATTTATATCTTCATCACAAAAAAACATGTTATGAGTCACAAAAATACTTTGTTTTCACCAGAATACACAAACACCCCTGAATCAGATATGCTTATTACAATCCATATAACACATTGAAAAAAACTAAAGACTAAGGAGATATTTCTGTAAATAAAGAAGAAAGACTGATTCAAATGTATTTATTACAATGTATTAATATAAAATATATATATATTTTATTTGTACTCTGTGTTCACATTTTATGCTTTGGAGGAGCACATTTTTGTTGGATTGGGCTGCAGAAGAGGGGGTTCATGTGATGGCTGTTCCTGTTTGAAATAATAAAAAATAAATTTTAAAACCATGACATTCTAAAACCAAAAACAAACTCATTGCCCAATAAAATGTTTCTGAATTGCCAAAGCAACTGTTTATTTTTTTTTTTAATCTGAAGCTTCATTCCAATTTCATAAAAATTTACATTTTTTTGTCAGAATTGTCACATCTTTAACTGTAAGTTACCAGATTGTCAATAGCAGCTGTTTCAAGTTTGCAAGAGAAATTCACACCATTTATACTCAGGGGAATAAATTGGATTGCTATGTAACAGACCCTCACAGGAAATAAAAACCTTGCAAAGCTATTTGCTTGTGTAGTATCTCTGAAGGCCATGTTGACTGAAGTTGTGTTTTTAAAAGTTTATGAGACCTATGACCTTCATGTTAGTACATATGGCAGAAATGGTCTGAATATTATATTTAAACAACTACACACATTATACACTGTTTCATGTATTGTTTGAAAAACAAAGTTTTTTTTTTCCTTTTTCACTGCTAGGCTAATGTGTTTTTTGTAAAATTACATACTCCATAAGAACAGAGAATATATTGTTCTTTTATTCTAGGCTAATGACAAAGTTCTTTCTTGCTGAGACTTTTCATACTTCATTAGAACTACAGGAAAGAACCAATTGGGTTGCAGCATGTCTGTAAAGGAACCACTTCCAGTTTCTGACCGCACAAGATCTGTCACACACCACACAAGAAAAAGGATCTGCTATGAATATGTATTAAGAACAGATTGGATAGGATGCATAGTTTTCTTCAACGTTGATGGGGGAGATGGTCAGAGGTAATGGTGTAACCAAAGAAAACATCAATAGATTATATGCCTTTGTGAGATGAAACATATTGCATAGTAAACACATACAACTCATGGTTATTAAAAGGCCTTTATTTCCTATTTGTTTTTACAGAACTGGCAACACATAAGATAAATTTGTAATAAGTTATTTGGTTCCCTTGATAACTTCTGAAGGATTCCCAACATATGTCCACATAAGGGTCAAGAGGAGTTTGTGAGCAACGTTTGTGTCCAGTCAAAGGCTAAAGCATGCGATCCACAGTAGGCACAAGTACTGACATGAACACGCGCACCACAACACTAGACACGAAGAAACACAGCTAGGGGACATAACCTGACTGTCCTCCGATGCTTTAAAAGAGGATGAAGAGAAGAAGGTGAAGTTGGTAAAACAAATGAGTCTCGAGAAAACAGCTGCATGATGGAACAGAGGTGGAGAACTGAGTGCTCAAGGGGGGAGGTCGGTACGGCCCTGCATGTTTGGCAGTATATAGTATGTCCATGTTGTTAACATGAAGGCCGGTGTTCCTTATGCTCTGCAAAAGCAGATTCAGGCTCCTATTCACCTCGATGACAGTGACAGAATCAACTACACAGAAACCAGACAAGGACTCAAACAGAAAGCAAATGAGGAGAGAGCTTCAAACACAGCTCCACATTCTACATCAGGGATACACAGAATAAAAAATAAACAACAAAAGTGATTACGCCTATGCACAAAGACAGCAAGAAGAAATACAGCAACTGACAAGAGAACCAGCATGTTTCAAAGCAGCGCCTTTACCTGCCGCAGGTCTCGACATCACGTTTTGACTGTCAAATCGACTGAATTTTGCACAGTTTCCCTTTTTAAATCCCAGTGTTTGTTCAAAAAAAAAAAAAGACAGAAACAAATGACATGTGTGTGAACAGTGTTCTAAAACTGTCTTTGCACAGCTGAAGCAGGGCAACCGCAGATGCATTTGTGCATTAGTACATACACTCAGCAATCAGGGAAACAGATCACTAGCCATTTTTAAACCATAAAGCTTTTATTTTTACCGTGTTACTCATACATAAAAAAATAACAATATGCATGCAGACTTGTACTGAGAGTAGTATAATCTAACTCTGTGATTTTAAGCAATGTTTTGGACATTTTATTACTCCACACACACAAGAACACAATCACAGCTCACCAGTCTCAGTCCACCATATTGTCTGAGGATCTTGTGTATGTGGTGACCCAGGCTTTAAAAGGAAACAAAGACTTTTGTAAATGTACCATGAATGTACCTTTGCAATTTTTATTTTTTTTATATATTTGGTGCTTTCCTATTGCAGTTCTCCTGTTATATTGGCTGTGCAGAGTTAAACTGTGGAGATCAATGTTGGCAGGCGTAATCAGGTGGTGGCAGTATTTCTAAAACACACTGAAACCTGCTCTCAGTGCATCATTTGGTCACAGTCATTGGCATTGATGGGACAGTGATTGTTACTGTATTGCGTTAAGAGAATGTGGAGCATCAGCTTTATGCAACACATTGAATATTGAATGTGGCAGTTCAATTTAGGAAACTTCAGCAACTTACATCAAACAAAAAATTAAAAAATGCTTCAACATTTTGGAAAATATGGGCTTGTTTGCTTTCTTGCCAAAAGTTAAAGGAGAGTTGAAGCCACTTTGTCACATAAACTAGATGAAATGTTAAATGTTTGGTACTTCGTTGGTGTTGGTCACCAAACCCTTGCTTAGGATAGGGGTCAGCAACATTCAATCCAAAGAGCAACTTTTTTTCTCTCTCTCTAAAATGAAATTTACCAAGAGCTGTAAAATTTTGTTGACCTGTTAAAATATAAAATTTTCTAAAGATTCCTATGTAAAATTTAGCATTATCATAAATATAAACAACCTAAAACAATTATTTCTCACTTAGACCTTAAAACAAGGAATAATTCTATATAATTCAAAATAAATGAATACATGTTTGATGCATATTTGGCATAAAAACATAACTGCTTAAAAACTTATACTTTTCTATCATTTTCTTTAGTTATTGTGAAAGGGAGAAAACCCTTAAATGTCCCAGATTAAGTTTCAGTTAAAGTGTAAAACATTTTTGTTACATTTTTACTTTCTTCTCCACCATTCCTTCTTTACTTTCTTTGAAAAAGTATGAAGTAAGACTATTGTTTTAAATCTATTTGGCTTTACTGCAAAAGACTGGCCATAATTTGTATTCTGTAATGTTAAAATTCCTGAAATAAACATGGTCTCAGGTTAAAAAAATAAGGTTTATTGCTGATTGTTTTGTGGATATGGTTTTACACACCAAAAGCCATTTTATGAATCTGCAAGCTTT
Source organism: Alfaro cultratus (assembly GCA_903066825.1). Classification (NCBI taxonomy): domain Eukaryota; kingdom Metazoa; phylum Chordata; class Actinopteri; order Cyprinodontiformes; family Poeciliidae; genus Alfaro; species Alfaro cultratus. Next base: position 62,851 of record CAEFZX010012884.1, on the reverse strand, counting down.
TCTGACTGAGCAACATCAGGATATACAGATGTGTGAGGTTGTCAAACATAACTCAGGGCAAGAAAGCAAGTTGTAGTGTTGAAGACGCAAGTCTGAAAAATAAACATATGCATAGTTTTGTGGGAGGGATTCATCCTTAAATCTTAGGTTATTTTATTTTTTCAATTTATTCATTTTTGCTGAGCAGTTGATTAAAAAAAGAACAAAAACTTAGTAATAGCATCTAAAATAACGCAAAGGTTCGCTATTATTATTATTATTATTATTATTAGATTGTATGAGTTCTTTTTCTCAAACTGGGAGAACAGAAACTAGCAGCTTGACCCAGTTTGTGTCACAAATTGCACTCAGCCCTAAAATGCAACACACTCTGACATATATAGTTTTAGCCTTAATACTCAGAATTCAATATCATAATAAATTGTAAATATTATTTATTTATGCTAACAAAATATGACCAAATACAACTCTGTAAAATCACCAACGTAACAATGACACCAGCCACTCAAAAAAAAACAAAAAAAAAACAAGAAACACTTGCTCTCTTAATTTGGCAGCTGTTCTCCACGCTCACACAGACAATAAAATGGTTTTCTCCCTCTGATTGAACAAAGATTTTAGAAAAGGAATGCGAGAAGGAACATTATTCATGGAAAAATGAAGACGTCAGATTTTTGTTCCCTCATAAATAAACTCTAGCTGTTCAGCAGAGCTCTAAAGAGTTAGTGCTTGAGTTTTATGGCTTTTAGTTGTTTTCATCTTATTAATTTATTTTGTTTACAAGTACACCCATTGTATAGTAACAGAGTAAAAGAGACACAATCTGTAACATGTATCAGGTCAGTCAAACAGAAAGAAGAAAAATAATCTAATTAAAAATAATAGCAACAGTAATAAAGGGGGAAAAAAGAGGTCTCCAAGTCGTTTGTGTTCAGTGGAAAAAGGCTTATTCACAGTTTGGCCCTGGAAATGCAGCCTAAGGTAGGATATGATCCATATGACTTTAGTCTTGGTTCGTGCTGGCATAAATCACTCCTAGAATCAATTTAATACTTTGTTTTTCCAAATGAGCTATTCCAGAATAACATCAAGTTTAATCTGCATTACTTACTAAAAAAAGAGAGTAAGAAACAGTCCTGCAGACTTGGAGATCCTCTGGTTGAAATAAAATATAACAATTTTCTAATTAAAAAATAGAAACTGTAGCATAATTAACAATCGCTAATATTTTTAAAAGGTACAGTAATGAAATAAATGGCAAATAAATGGTGCCAAACAAAAAAACTCTGAGCACAAGGAGTTTACATAGCAAGCATGCGGCTACATTTTTCTTCCTACATGAACTCACACACAGCACTGGACGACACACTTGCTTAAGAGTTTTCAGGCGTGGAAAGATTCGTATTTGTAATAGTACTCTAATATTTGCATGACATTCTCTCCAGTGACCCTCATGGAAAATAAATACACACTTTGCTCTATTTAGAAAATATACAGTGCATTTTTTTCAGTTTGCTGTGTTATTAAAATGGCAAATGACACCCATTTAACGTACACAAGTTATTTTTGCTTCGTCTCTAAAACATGCTCTTATGTACAGTAGTTCTTATAAACATGCAGTATCAACGTGTATGAACTATGTATATAGGCAAAACTACACACCAATGAGTTGCTTGATTGCTTCCATGTTGCCTTTTTCTTTAGTGTTGCTTTAAAAACAAAGAATTGTGCAAGATGACAAACAGAAATTCGGTTTTGATTGACACACAAAACATATATATATATATATATATATATATATACATATATATATATATATAACAATTTAAAAGAAAGAAAAAACATTAATTTCACCCCAAAAAACTGCAATAACATGTTTGTTCCTGCATTTGCTATACAGAAAGCTAACTGGAAGTTTTCTTGTGAAAAAGTATAGTGGGCTCCAAATGCTCACAAAACCTAATTAACATTTAATTGACTTTATTCACGGGTGATGAGCTCTAATAGTGTGTTGTCTGTTGCAAGTCCAAGTTTTCGCTCACAAATTTCTCTCAGAATCTAAACTTACTAATATGAAGAGCCAAAATGATCTCAGTTATATTTGTAACTGTTAACAATTGTAAATATGTTTCTTTATCAATAAGATCAGGAATGATGCTCTTTTCCTTTTTGTTACGGTGAATATTTTTGTTGTCTTTGTAGAAAAAAATTTAAATTGAAAGAGGAAATAGCTGCGTGATAGGTGAATTGGACAGGAATATGTAGAGAGCATTGCCTGAAGTGTCATTTCTGGTGTCATTTCAGTCTCATTGGCTGAACAATATCAGTCTAAAATGTGGCCATAACAGCTCAATAGCAGCTTTTTAAAACATTTATAAGTCATATATAAAGTTAATAATTTGACATCACATTGATTATTCAGTCTTAGCGAAGTTATCCACCTGAGCAGACTAACTGAAATTACATTTTGAGAGATGTTATCATTATGTGTGAAACGGTCGAAATTAGTCAAAAAAATCAGTTACAGTTACCTGGAACCGACTTTGTCTCTCTACACTGCATTGTTTCATTCCGGGAAGAGACCACAAAGCAGCACTGAACTCAATGTGTTTCTTTTCCCTTCCATTCACAAGACAAGACTTGTCTGTGTGTGCCACAGAAATGGTCAATTTCATCACGCTATATCACTCAGGAAAAGAAAAACACACACCTAAGAACAGTGTCAGGAACCACATAACAGAACAATACTTGCTAGTGCAATTCACAATCGACAGTTTGGTAAGCTGTGCATAAAATACACATGGATCAGTGCGATTTCTTCCAGACTTTTTGCAATTAAGTGAAATAATCGTAATTCAAACAATTCGAAACACACACACACACACACATATAGGCTGAGGCCAAAGTAAGGAGAAGCAAAAGCAACCAAAAAAATTAATCTCCCTAAATTGTTAAAGCTCTGACTTCTGAGCGTATGTACACAAAACATTAGGAATTAAAGTGCTTAAGGAATAAAAGTGTTTGAAGGTAAACTAAATTAAGTAGAAAAAAAAGTAGGAGAAAAATAAAGGAAAGGAAGAGAACAACACCTCTAACCGGAAGGCGTCCCTGGTAGTTGAAAATTGCTTATTTTGTTACTTGGAAGGCTTGTCTCCTTTATGACTGTAAGACGGTTATAGGGATTCGTTTGAAGTAAAAACCCTTGTGTCAAGTCCATGACTAATGGCAGTAACACTGAACAAGTGATATACAGAATCAGAGATGTTGGGAGGGGAACGTCGAGGGCTGTAGGCAGTAATTCACACCTTGTAAATATAATGACAGCTGTGGTTGGGATCAGTCTCTCTTTTTGTAGCCACTCTGGTATTTCCAAACTTTTTTGTAGTACGGATGACAGACGTTGCTTTTTTTTTTAACACAATTTAAAATACACAAGCACACTTTTTTTTTTTTTTTTGCAAATTATCTGTCATACCCTCCATATAACTCAATAAATTGTGGTTTAATTAACTTCAGTCATAAGCCTAAGGTCAGCAGAATTCTTACAATTTTAGTGTAACTTTTTTTTTTCTCATTACGCTGTATAACTGCTAACAATAAGAACCCGTTTAGAAAAAAAAGGCATGGAGTTTTCCTCTCAGTTCTCCTGAGACGATGGGCGGAAGGGTAACTAATCCAAAAAGGCAGTGTTTGTGGGTAACTGGACCTAATCCCTACTTTGCTACCCAACTCTAGGAATGTACTTCCAACTAACAGAATCATCTAGGATGATAACTGGCAGGTGTGAGATATGGTGCACAAAACACCTACGGAATGGACCTGCTTGTGTTGTTCCTCTATCATATGGCAGTATAAAGCATTTTATTGTTAAGCACTATTCTAAGCAAACTTTGTCACTAAAGGGAAAAAGGGTGAGAAGTAGAATATGAATGAATGTATGTGTCATCCCTCTAAATCACCAGATTCCCAAATAACACTCCTATTATAGTCTACTCTGTAAGCTTAATAATGGAACCACAACTCCGATATAAAAATAGATCTAAAACAAAAATGACTGAGTATCTGTCCATCCTGCAACTTGTCTTCTTTTCTTAGTGACATGACTTAATATAATATGATTTTTTTAAACTACATTTCCCATCATGTCAAATAGTTTCTATGGATCTTTTACAATGATGGCTGGGGGACAGAAATGTGCTGGAGGGAGCAGATTTGGGTGTTCTTCTGGAATATACATTGATATGTGGGACTTGAGTGAAACAACTGGATATGCAAAGGTAGGAAAGTGTGGGGGCGGGTGGAGGGAGTTTTTTTTTTTTTTTTTACTTCTTGGCAGTCAGCGCTGCTAGGGAGGCATCCACCTCTTCCTCTGGCTGCAGCGGATGCCACTGGGCAATCGGGCGGCGGGGGTTGGCCAGCATGTCGGACCAGTGTTTCAGCCCAGCCCCCGTGGACTTGCTTCCCACCCAAATCTTCCCGATGGCATCGTTCTTGCCGATCTTGTCATAATCTAGCACTGTGATGACGGCTTGGATTTTCTGAGGAAACAGAATAGAATAGAAAAACCTGGTTCAGAATACAGTGAAGGTTATAGGATCAACAAGACTGGAAATATTGTGCTGGTTTAATTTTCCGTACTGTTGAAGGAAAACATTATGCACTATTCCCGGTGTTATCCCAGAGTTTTGTGTTTAGCAGTTTCTCTCATCATAACTTTTATGGCATCATCACAAACAGCATTGTGAAGACAAGGGAGCACACAGGTCTGAACTAAAGTTATGGAGAAACTGTTAAGTTATGAAACAATATCTATATATTTAAACTTTGAAGTAGCCTCCTTGAACAACATTTTTTCCTTCAGATTGGAACGTCTCTCTATAATATTAAGTGAAGTACTATTTACATTTCTGAAAAGAACTAAAAAAAATAAATAAATTAAAACATGCCCCATATCCATACCTGCATTTGCTCAAGAGGAATCTCAAAGCTGAAGGACTCATTGTAGTAAGGATTCAAAGTGTTCTTCTTTACTGTCGTCTTCTTCTTCTTCAGCCTCTTTCCATTTTGCAGCAGGTTAATTTTTACGTAGGGATCTGACAAACAGATACAGAACTGAATCACGACATGAGGACAAGGAACCTCTCTGCTCATGCAAATCTGGGTTGCAGTATTCAATTATGCCAACAGATGGAGCCACTTCTAATGCAAGACAGAGTGAAGAATGGGTGAGCACTGCAGCGATAGCACGTGAGCACAGCGGCACAAAATTGATGGCTGGGCTTGAAGTCACGTTCTTTAGTATTCTGCAGTCTCAGAGCAAGGAGAAGGCCCTTTTACTCAGGACTATGCCGTGATATGTTGTAAAGTGTGAAGAAAATTGAACATCTATAGCACAACTGTGTTTATATAAACTAGCCCACCTGATAGTCCTCCCACATCCATTTTCTTTAGGTTCTTAGCCTCCAAGATGCAGATGGTGAGTTTGCCAGCAGTCGGGACATAACGTAAAGAGATGCAAATATCACCAAGCTTCTCTGGCTGTGAGAAGGAGCAAAGAAAGCAGAATGTTAAGGAAGATAAAGTGATAAATTAGAAAAAGAGCTTCACCTATAAAGACCTTAAGTATTTTTTCTTTTCTTTCAAAGACATGTAGTTTGGTTTTGCTTCTTTAGCCTGAAATTGCTGTAAAGAATATTTTTCATTTTAAGATGTTTCTGGGGGAGCAGTTTCTTGGATTAAACTGGTTTCCTCATATTTTCATAGAGTGCAGAATCACAGTGACAGCTCCACATAACAAGCTGCACAGTTACTCAGTGAGCAGTGTAGCATAACAGACATTTTGCCTAAATTACAGAAGAGAATTTGAGTTGGTTTTTTAAAGTCTAAACAGTAAATCACAGTTTATAAACTATGAAAAAAATGGCAAGTAATAATTCTAAGAAATCCCATCTACTTCATAGAACCTCATCAGAAGTTTACATACATTCATAATTAGCATGATTGTCATAAAGTGTTCCATAATTATACCAGACACTTACTGATGACTGAAAAGAGGGAGAAGTTTGATGGTAACTGGGTAAGGGAAATTTCACTAATGTTGATGTTATACAGTGTTAGTCTAGAAGTATATGGATTACATAAAATCTACAATAAATTTGAACTTGTGCAGCTCATTGTGTACTGTATAATTTTCCACCCTGAAAATAAAAATCTGAATGTCCTGGAAAAGATATTGTGAAATTGCCATGTTTTTGTCACTTATTTCAGAAAGTGAAGCTCATATGTTATTTAGATTTAATGCATAATTTACTTGACAGTCTACAGTCAACATCTGTAGCCTTGGCAGGCTACAGATGTTGGTATTACACAACAAATATGTAACATTTTTACAATACTCTCATTTTGTGAGCAGTACTTGTGTATTCAAAATTGGGAGTAAAAAATTACAGTAAGTTTATTACTAGAGTACTGACAGAGCAGACCTTACCTCTTCTTGATCAGCACTGTCAAGGTCTCTCCACTCTTCAATTGGTTTTGCAAGGTCCAGCGTGTTCATGGGTATCTTAATCTCTCCAATGATGTCGTGTTTGGAGAAGCGGTCAAAGTCATAGACGGCCATCACCAGAGTCTTCCCTCCCATTTCAGTGAATGGTATCTGAAAATGACCAGCGAGTCTAACTTTAGTCATTGAAATAGCTGAGGACATCTGTCAGAACGGTGCCCCCCCCCCACCCTACGTTTCATGGGATGCATTTTTAATAAGATCACTTCCTCCTCTTACACGCTTATTAAGTCTAGCTCACGTTCACTCCGCAAAACTCTACCAATTATCCAAAATTTTGTATATTTGTTTTCTATTCACTATCCACACTTTCAGTTATGTCGATTAGATGAAAGCATGAACTTAATGTAGTTCATTTTTACGTACATAAGTGTAGCATTTTTGGTACTTCACAATAAATTATACATGAAGTCTGACCTTTTGACTGATTAAATGTATTTAGCTTTATGCAAGCTGCCTCAGTAGGACTGTCTGACTTTGACAAGCTACTAAAACAGTTGAATTATTTTGTCTGGAGCTGTCAGCAGACAAGGTGCACCAGAGGTGGGCCTCTCCTTTAATATGATTCCCCTTCAGACTCTCCTTTGTAAGACACATTCAATATGTCTGCTTCTTATTATCCCTGTGGGAAAAAAAGGTAAAGTAGGAGAAGACAGAATCCAAATATTTTGCTCCAGGACAAGGAAGAAAGGGAAGTTAACTTCATCTATTTTTAACTAGACATGTTTAGCAATCACATTAGCAGAGGTGCATGATTCATGAGCAGGAAATGAGTAATGATGAATGACAGGCGGCCACCAGTCACTTTAATCTTACCTTAAAAATGAATGTCTCATTGAAGACTGGGTTGAGTGTTTTCTTATGTACTTTTGTGTCAAACTTTTTCTTCTTATCAGGCAGGACAAAGACTCTGACGTAGGGGTCTGAAGTGCCTCCACTGTCCATAGAGATGAGATCAGCTGCTTGTAGAATTCCTATTGTTAGCTGAGGAGTGTAGCATAATGTCATTAAAACAGTGCAAACAATGTTTTTTTGGTTTTTTTATCAAACAAAAGTAAAATATATAGTGCCTTGTACTTTAGCTTTTCAGTATCTTATTATACAAACAGAAAATTCATTGAAATTTTGTTCAAGACCAACACAACGTTGTGCATCATTGTGAAACGTAAGGAAAACTTACAGTCTTTTCTATGTTTTTCACAGAAATAATATCTGTAAGTATGGTGTGCATTTTTTCTTCCATCCATCTGTCTGTCCGTCAGTCAGGAATTAGTTTTGACTCCAATACATAATTATGCTTTGATATGAATAAATCCAAAGTAACTCTAGCTGTAGGTTTTGGGTTGTCCTTCTGAAAGATAGTCTCAAGTCATACATCAGATTTTTATTTGTAAAAATATTATTAAAAATCTATAATTTCCTTCAACTTCACAATAATGCAATAGTTTTATGTTGATGTGTCACATGAAAAGCAAAAACTAATACAACTATGTAGTTGTAATAAAACAAAATGTGGAAAGGTTCAGAGGTTATTAGTGCTTTTGCAATGTAGTGTGGGTAATGCCAAACAAATCTATAGTATTTCTTGCCTTGTTTTCCTGGAAATCATAATCAATGGAGTACTGCAGCTTCCCAAGCTTTTCCTTCTCCTTCACTTCTTCCTCTTTCTCATCTCCAGTTAGGCCTGGCTCAACGTCATCTTCTTCATCATCATCATCCTGAGGTTTCTGAAATTATAGAAGTTGGACAGGCAACAAAGAAGAGTGTGAGACGATGGCAGTGAAAGGATGGCTGAGCAGAACATTAAATCTTACATGTCAGCACAGCAGTCAGGTTAGTCACAGCACCTACCTTTGACTTACCCCAGTGTTACAAATGCAAACTGTTCATCAATGACCACGGTTGCAACCTGACTTGTTTTCACTATTTCCTGGGTGACACCATTTGCTGTTTTTGGTTTTTTTATGTGTGTTAGAAGAATGTTAAATATAAAACAGAAACTTTTTCTCATCTACAAAATGCTGTTGACATAACACTACTCATTACAACCCATGGCTGATGTTTCACAGATGTAGAACACAACATAAAAGGGGAGGACCAAAAGTGAAAGACCTAATACAGCAATTTAGTACTTTACAACAGTTTGAGACTCTTATAAAACATTGATCATGATGCATCAAATTTATTTAACATTCTATAGTAGCAGTGAGTACTAATGCTGGTTAGGATATACTGAAACCCATACTGTAACACATTCATACACTGTGTTGATATATGTGGCTAAATATGCCATAAGTCATTTAATAAGCATCTATGGATGCTAAATACACATAATCAGGCACCCAACAAGCACAAACTAGCATCCAAACAGAGTCAAGCTAAAGGTGAGACATTTACTTTATATTTCCAAACAGATAAAAGTTATTTCCTTCTGTATCCACTTTTTTGTGAGATCAAATGACATGTATTGAACAGTTGTCAATTATGTATTTTGTACTGATTTCAAACCAATGATTTGCATTCACTTTTGGACTTAACATTTTGTGTTATCTCTGGTCTATAGACAGAAAACTAATCCTATCCTTTCACACATGTGCATCGTTTCCACTGGGCAGTACAGCACGGGTCAGTGCGGCTCGATATCCTATTTTATGGTCCGCCGCATTCAGAAGAGTATTTCCACCACCAGTTGGATTCTTATTGGGTAGGTGAGGCTAAACCCAAATTACATCATACTAGGGTAACAACAAACAGGATGCACTAGCATGTTTCAAGCTTGTCCTCTCAAGCAGTGATGTTTTTCTGTATTCAAATCAGTTGACTGTGTTGTGTGACGCCAGTAGCTTCACCTTTACTGTACTATATTATACAGTAATAGAACTATACTGTACAACTGGGCCCAAGAATGGTTTTATGGGGTACAATGAAAAGAGACAAAATAATGTACCGAACCACACAAACCTGGCTCTACTACTCCATCAAAATGAACAGAATTTTGATATATTTTACTTTCTGTTTTTCTTTTAAACATTTTCCAATCCATGAGCTCAACACTCAGATGTTGAGCTAATGGATACATACCAAGCTGTGAATTGAGCATACTATTTCACTAATCACAATTGCGCAAACTTAAATGTTATTTTATTATGGGCTTATAAAAATAAACTTATTTTGGAGAGTAATTTTTTAAATTAAACTTGCAAAATCAAGTGGCTTTAGTGAGTATTCAAAATACTCTTACGGCTTTACCTATCCCAGTTTTTATGGACATATTTTTATATATATGCTTTTGTTCTGAAATAAAGGTGTTTGGTTTTCAGTTTAATTGTACAGTACACAATTATGCCAATTTTATGAGGAGATAGCTTTGAAGTGGTTTATCAGACTTTTACTTTTATATATCAAACGTCATTTTAACAGACTATGCCGTATGTTACAATTTTGAGAGTTGCTGAATATAATAAATTGCAAAACAAAGAGCAAGGTGTAACATAGCGAGTGAGTGAACATTTGAATGCAGTGATCCGACACAAAGAGGGACTGAGAATATAACATCTTTAGTTGGGAAACAAATGCTTCATCCCCAGAGCCTCAAACACACTATGATGTTATACACAAAATGATCTCTGGCCTAACTGGTTTTTACAAGAATAAATTGCAAAGACCTGGAAGATTGTGTTTTCCTTTTTTATATCAACAGTGTCAAATAACAACGTGATTTTTAAAGTAACATAAAGCTGTCTCGCATCTTTATCATGGGGGAATTTTCAGTTGTCAGACTCTAGTGGTAAAAAAGTCCAACTTCATGAGTATTATGTAAGGACAATAACTTTTGACAACTGAAAAAAAATTAAACCAGCAGGCATTTGTCAAATTAAGAGCTATGATTGGCATGTATTGAATATCTTTGCTGCAATAATGTTACACTCTTATGGCTTTCGGAGGAATCTCGATCATCCAGGTGGAAAAATCTCACTATATTTTAAAGAAATAAATTTATTCCGCATACATGATACAATGTTTTCATGACAAATTGGTGTATGACTATTTTTGAGAAATTCTTCATGAAACTAGAGACTCCACTACTCACTGATTAGCCAGAAGAACATGACACAGTCACAAATAAACAATAAACACATTCAATGCAGAACTTATCACAAGTCAAGTCAAGTCAAGTCAAGTTTATTTATAGAGCACATTTCAGCAACAGAGCAGTTGAAAGTGCTTTACACCATATAAACACAGTACAGCAACCAATTATAAAACAAGCAAGAAAAGTTACATTTTTTCACACGCCAACATCAAAATCATGAATAAAATACATATATTTATTTATATATAAATTTATAAAAATATATTGATCAATGTTCCCTAGATGACGCAGCCTGGTGGGGTTTTAGTCACAATTTAAAGGCACAATGTTTTGGCAGTTTTGCAGTTTTCCGGAAGTTTGTTCCAGATTAGAGGAACATAAAAATATAACGGTACTTCTCCATGTCAGCCTCTGATTCGGGGAATTCAGAGCAGACCAGAGCCAAAAGACCTGAGTGGACTGGAAGATTGATACAACAACAACAGGTGTATGTTGTTGTTGTATTTAGCCATTAAGTGAATGATAAATTAACAAAGGTATTTAAAAGTCTCTTCTCTGAGCTACAGGGAGCCAGTAGAAGGACTGTTGCAGTAATGAATGTGACTGAAGATAAACGCATGAGTGAGTTTCTTTAGATCTTGCTGAGACATTAGTCCTAATAACTGAAGATGTGTGCCGATTCTTGATCGTTCCTCTTTAGGTCCAAAGTTGGTAACTTCAGCTCTGTTTCTGTTCAGCTGGAGAAAATCAGCTGAACACACAGGACACCTATATTTTGCTTACATGCAGACTCTCAAGCATGCTTCACACTCTCTCTCATACACACACACGCACACCCATTCTCACTCTGCGTCTGTTTATGTTGGATTCTGTGGCTGCGTTGTGCTAATGTCTTTCATTCAAGCATGCCAGGCCACACAATGCAGGATTCAAGTTTATTTCTGATGGTAAGTGTAGATGTTTTCTAAAAATCTGAGAGGCAATAAGTATAAAAAAAAAAGTCACAAATTTTTGTAAGGTCCAAAAATTTATCCACCTATATGTCCTAAATATAATGTACAAATCCATGAAGGTATCATGCTATATGCATAAGTTTTGTTTCTTGTCATACTTCCTGTAGGAGCTCAGAGATGCAGATACTGTGCCTGGATGAATGCCTTTAGCTGAGTAAAATCCGAGCTCAGTTTTAGGTTTAGTAAATAAATTGTCCATGGAAACAGACAGTTGATTTTGGACTGAGATGTTTCAGGCCTCTATTTATTGCTAATCTAGGCATCCATTCAGGGTCACCATATCTCTTCAGTGAGACTCAAGGGCTTTAGGGAAGAGGGGGCATCAATGACTTTCACCTAGTATGTCAGCAGCATGGGTCATCCAGGAAAGTTACTCTCAAGTCAAGTTGTGGCCATTCAATGGTAACCTACTGCAAGGGCATATGCTGGTCTTTGTCAAGAGATGCAGACTATTCATCTGTTGAAAAACAAGGAGCTTACTTGTACAACCAGGTAACAGAATAAATTTTATACCCGAGTCAAAATACAGAGAAATGGTTGGTGAGACACCAGTTGTGATTGTGCTCAGCAATTGACTTCTGTCATAGCAGAAGCTTGCTTTGAGCTTTTAGGTAAATAAAGTTACAGCTGATATTTGACAAATACCCAGCTTAACCCTTGCACATGCATGTTAGTGATCTCTAGTGAGTTGCTCAGTGCGCTCAACATTCAAAGGCTTAACCATAGGATGAGATTCATGTTCACTTCAAACCATATATAGTTTTTTTTTCACTTATTTTTGCAAAAAAGCAAAACAAAACTGCAATCTCTGGATTGTCAAGACATGGCAGTTGGTGCAGCATAACAGTTTAGTGGATTCTGCAAAGCAGTTTAATAGTTCCCATCGAGTCCTCAAGCACCTGCAGCACCAAAACTTGCAAAAAACTAGGGAAGCCATAGCAATCATCGTCATCATCATTGCAATCCAACCCAGCCCAGCCCAACCCTTCCACCCCCCTTCAGCACCGCCGCCGCCCTGCCCTGGTCTGTGCTTACACAGAGCAGCCAGAGAGGGGTGCCGTGTGCTGTCAGACCTACCGTAGACAGAGAAGTCCACCACAGTCAAGATACACGGAGCACACATAAGACACAAAGCAGGAAGGAGGAGAGCAGAGACAAAGGAAGAGATTGAACTCACAGCAGACACCAAAGAAGGCTAATCACAGCAAATGCAGTAAGCTGCTCTGCAGGGAGTGAGGAAAATGACAGATGGAAAAGCCTCCTTATGGGTGCAGTTGTGTGCTTTTATGTTTTATAATACCTGTATTTTTACAGTGTTCAATTCACATCAGCACACAATTGAATTTTTACGTTCTAAGGCAACTTTTAGTGCAAGCTAGTAATTTTTGATAACGATTCTTTATTGAATATAAGAGAAGCAGTCACAAAGGAGGCTGTGTAACCAAGGCCCCTGTCATTTTTTACTCAAACCCCAAAGCCCACATGAAAGAAAGAGCAACGATAACATTTATGACAAATACATTGAATAACAGAGAAAGAAAGAGAAAATGAAACAAATAATTATGATTGACAAACAGTGCAATCAAAATCTGTGAAAAATTCTTGACCAGGTTAGAAAGACATCAACACAGTATACAATTTTCTTCATTTCTAATCAGTAATCTAAATAACTTTAAGATAAAAAATAATATCTTTGTGCTACCAAAGTACCCTAAAGTGTAATAAATTATCTGAGTCGTGTGTATGAGTCATCTTTTTTATCTTTATTCTACCACAGTGCCTCATATTAAACCCAACAGACATTAGCTAATAGGGTCATGAATGGGTCAGTTATTTGTGGTTCATATGCAGTAACAAAATAGGTTTTCTTAGCTGTGACGCAACCTGTGTCAGTGAAACATACCTCTCCTTTTAAGTTCTTCATTCCCATGTCACCCTTCCCCTTCTTGCCCTTCTTGTTCTTCTTTTTCTTACAACAGCATTTCTTGATGATGCAGAAGCAACACGTTAGAATCAGTAAAGCAGCGACCACGGCAATGGCAATGATGGCCCAGGATGGCACTGAGGAAAACACACAGACCAGTTCACAGACGGAACAGCCCCATTCAGAAACAAAAATGAGAAGCACATAATCTGAAGTCTGACCAAGTGATCATTTAGGCTGCTTCATGTCATGCCCCAGGCCACATAGATTTAGTAAGAGGTGGAAGGTTAGCAATTAGATTGGATGAAAATTAGATTTCCCTGCCATTAGGAAGAGCAGCCAGTGATCGATATCAAATAAAGACATTATAGGACTGATGATGCCTGCAGCAAAAGAGAAAATCTAATTCCAAAATAATTGTTGAGAGCCACGTCAATAAGAGTTTTGGGTTTTGCCTGGCACTCACGTGGGATCTTGTCGATTTCATTCAGGAACTTGTTTTTGATCTCATCAAAGGCATCGTTCTTGTTGACTGGCTCTGTGGCGTTTCCAGCGGAGACTAACCCTACGGGGGCTGGAGTAACAGTCAAGTCACTGGCCCCCGTTGGTTTTGCTGCGACCATAGGCGTTGTTTCTTGCTTGAACAAGTTAAACTTCATCACTAAGGTTGCTCAGTCCCTGTAAAACAGCATGAAAAGACACAATCATCAGCATTAAACTTTCAAAGACTTGAAGTTTGGCGACACGGGTATAGTTCTATTAAATAAATTAGAATATGCATTATGGTGAGGCTTGTTTATAAGTATTAAATATCCTTTTTTTTTTAATCAAGTCCATGTTTTGGAAATCTTTTTTCCCCCATTAGTCTGATGTAACATTTGATTCTTTTAAGAAATGTTTTATTAGCTTTACACAGGAAAATTATTTATATAATTAACAGAAAAAAGGCATTGAAAACATCAGTCTTTGAGTAATTAATCTATATAACATTTCACTTAGTGAACTGAGTTGCTGAAATATTTTTTTCTATATTCAAATTTATTGAGATGAGCCATGTATAATTAAATGTATAATTTTTTATGTGTGTTTACCAGTTTAACTGAGGTTAAACATAAATTAAATAGCATGGAGAGTCTGCCTATTTTTACATTTTTGTTTTATTAAAACCTATAACAACTTTAGCTTAAAGTGAAATGAGGAGCACATCTGTGATGCAATGCATCATGTAACTTAACTGACAAGATGGGTCATAAGGACTGGTCATATCTACACAAGAAAGTTATTTTTTTTAAGATCAAACTCTAATAGATCCCAGGCAGTGATGTTAGAGCAAATGCATAGATAGGCAAAATTCCCTAATGAGATGGAGGCACCTAAGTGCTCAGGAGGGAAGGTGAAACCTGCAATGACACTAACATCCATGTGAAAGAAAGTGAATTTACAAGTTCCTAAAACTTGTCATTTTGGCTCATTTACCTGAACACTTTCACAAGGGATAGAGCATACAATGATGAACATTTTTGTTCCCACTTTTTATGATAGAAAATTATTAGGGATAAATTACTAGAATCTCCACAGGTAAAAGAACAGAGAAAAGGCATTGTTTGTAACTCAAACCTAATTTGGTTTTCTGCAATACTGTTTCTGATATTAAGCCATGAGTATCTGACCTGCTTGGCTGTTTGGGCAAGCAAGAAATAGGTTAAGTATCTGCACAAACCTAAACGACAGTTGAAACAGGGCACTTTGTGGTTCCAGATATCTCCAGATATGAAGTGCAGTTGAAAGCAGCCAACCTTCAGAGCGCTGAGTGAATGATTGCAAAGAAAGCAAAGACAAATGACAGGCATAGCACAAAATGATTGGGGCTCCTGATTTTATTTTTTAACATGTTGGTTTGCGAAAAAGATGAATCTCCCATTTCTCAAGTGCCAATTTTCAAGTTGCTGCCAGACATGCCGTTTCTATTTATTGCTGCATATCAATTATTCAAACTGAGGCTAACAGCAGGAAGGATAAGCTTATATTGTTCAGGGCCATGGACTGGGTTATACATTTTCAAAAATGTCAGATGGAGGAAAAACTATTTTTCTGCTGATAAAACTACTTGGTAAATGTGTTTATAAAGTGAAATGGGAACTCTACTACAGAGAAATTATAAAACTTTGTGTGGGCGAAGAAAACTACTCAAAACAATCTATCATATTCAGAATGAGATTATTTAAAAAAAACATAAATCTCTACCTTTGTGCCTCAATTATGTTTCATGCTTTGCTATGACAGTGTTTAAAGGTCACAAAAGAAGAAATGTCTATTTTATTGTGTTTGTTCTCCCTCCATCAGATTAAAATGTATCAATTTAATTAACAGCTGTGGGTCTGTCCTCTACATCCTCCATAGAGGACAAAAAGAACATAGACCAAAACCATTTTATGATCACTATCCGTCCTGTTTTAACGTCAGCACGTACTCACAGAGGAAGAGAAAGCTATATAAGCCAGTCAGATTTTGAAAAGCGACTCCTAAATTAATCTTTTAACCAAGGTTAAAATAGATAATGTCCTGTAAACTGAGGCTGCTGAAACATGTGCAACAAGATTAACGTACATTCAGATGACATAAACATTCAATCTCTAAAGACTATCCAGGTTTGTATGGACTTCTGCACTGAGAACCTACACATCCGCTTATGTCATATCATATTTTATACAAGCCAAGGATGCTGAAGTCTAAGCTAAGGTAGGCCATGTCATCAACCCAGAACACATTTAAGTCACATTCAGACCTCTATTTATACAATCGAGTGGGCATCTTTTCAGTTTTCAGACAATTTGTTTGGGGCGGAAAAAACTTAGGAAAAATCTTATTTAAAGATTAAGATTTGGGTGTCATTGCCTGGACTCAGAATAGGGTTGTATTAGACTAAAAATGAAGACAAGATTGGATTATTTACAGTAAAGAACAAGTTAACTGGCTTTAACTTTTATCTAAAGTTTTACTGGTTTCTTCTGGGGCATAAAGGAAAGTGTTTCACAGGCTAAAATTATAATACCTAATCTCAGTTTAGATTTTGGGAGACAAAGAAAAGAGAAAAAGAATTAAAAGTGTCAAATTATACGGACAAGTCAGTTTCTTAGTCTCAAATGCCACAGTTGAATGGCTGTTTGTTTTCTCCATACCAATTTCTTTTCTGATCTTGTGATCCTGTACCTCCATTCCTCTCTCATTAGGAGGAAAAGGAAGCTTCCAGCTTCAGCAGTAATTTTATTGACCTAGAAAAGTCGGCCAGTGTGCAAGGCTTTGAGTTCTGGTTAAAAACATTGTATGCAGTTGGTGGCTAGATTCAGGTTGCTAACATCATTGGATGGGAGGTTGCTTTGGCAAATCTAAAAGGTCTGTGAAGGATATTTTAAGGGTTTTGTAAGAGAGGAGTTGATGAGATTTACATTGTGCTTCGCCTTAGGGCAAAGGGATCTTTTGATTTCACAGGGGCCGGGTAACAGCACAGAGAAAATCTTTGGTCTCTTGATGATAGACATAGCCAAAATTGTTTTCTGTATAAAGATTTTGGAAAGCATCATAAAATCTATCCTTCTCTTTTAAGTGTACTCTTTAAGGTGGGACTTTTTTTTTGAGAAACGTCACATCTCTTTTATTGTTTCTAGTAAAATCGCTTTTCAAGTGTGTTTACCACATCCAGCTTGCTCGAAGATAAAACTGCTTTATCACCATCCAACTCTGAGCAGTGGATTTTGTGATAAGGGCCAGCTCATGCTTGAGGCTCCTTTAGTATGTGCAGCCAAGCAATTTTATTTTAACTAATTATAATGACTCAGACTCTAACAATGTGAGGCCCACGCTAAGAAACTGAGATCAAGATTTCCGTACGTCTCCGCGGCCAAAGTATTATCTGAAATCTATACGAGGTAATCTGCATACTGTAATTTCAACTATCATTACCCTGGAAAGGCATTTGTTAAGCAGCATATATGAAAGTGATATCACACCACCAATATCTAGCCATAATGTAGAACTGATACATATTTCCGCTTTGATTTCTTGGTCACACTTCTGGTAGAGCACATTGAAGGAAGGAGTGATGCGCAAATGAATTTCAATTGTGGACAACTTTGTTATTATCCTGATGTTTAATTCCTCAGTTAAGTCAGTGCCAAAACAATGCAAAATGTGAGCCTCGTCAGACTGACATAGAGGGCTTTTTTTGTTTGTTTTTGTTGACGCCATTATAAACCTTACATAAGAGTAATTCTCTTCAAATATAGAAACTGTTGTATTTCTGCATGGTGATAAACTGCTGTGTTATGGTAATTCAGTTTGGTTGATGCAACACAAAAGGATTGGGTTATGAGTTAGAATAGTATTAAAAATAAATAAATGTGATCATGTGTAATTCATTTGTTTTATGGTAAAGAAATCATACATCTGAGTGATATATAAAATCTCTTTCAAGTTCTATAAATAAAATATGGAATCACATAGTGGGATTGATAAAGAGAGAAACTGATTGAAAATGGTTATATGTGAATTAAATAGTTTAACATAGCATCTCAATCTGCTACAATAAAAAAACACGTGATTGCGGATCAGTGTACCAAACTTTCCACTGATAGGAAAACTTAAGCAGCACGTAAGTCAGTTTGTTAAGAGAGTGTGTATGTGGGGGGAGTGGGTGTTTATCAGGAGCTTATTAACATCCAAGTCAGCTCCAAGTCAAAACAACCTGGGGAGCTAAAGCCATGCAGCTGTTTTACAGGATGACAACAAGTACCACAAACAGCAATTAATTACCTATCTAAAACCAATCAGCCACATTTGTTTCCCTCCAGCACAGACAGTTGCGTCTGCTGCAGCTGCCGGCCGGTGGACGATATGTGCACGTAGAAATCACAACCCATATTTCCATTGAAACTTCATTTGTGGTTCAAAGCCTAAAAACATCTTACCATTCACTTCCAAAATGGCCTCTGTAACAAAGAGTAAATTGGGACCAGAGTCACACGACTGCTCCTCGGGGCAACGGTTAGGAGCATTGGGGCGACAAATTAAGTATTGAATATTAGGCACTATGAATATGCTGTTGTGTTCGAAGACGAACAACAGAAATAGCTACTAGGTTGTCATTAGTCACTGGGTGATATGGGTTCTAAAAAATGCAAAGAATAATTCAAGTCCTCTGAGGGGACTTGAATTATGTCCCCAGTGACATAATTCAAGTCCCCGCAGAGGCCCCCGCCATCTGTGACATTACGGGTTATGTGTGGGTTGGCTGAGTGGTTGGCCTCCAGCTGAACTAGCGGTGCATACTGTGCAGCTCCATTTCCTCTAAGTCTAACTGATGTGATTGTTGCATTAATATGGATTTTTTTCCTTAGAAAATTTGCATTAATTCAGATATTTGCAAAGTTCTACGCATTAGGAAATCCCTTTACTTTATATCCTTAGATTCAGGTTGAAGCAATTAAAGATAATTCTCAGTGAGCATGTGATATGATTAATATTTGGGTTTTTTATACTATATGATTTCATCATCTGAGTTTCAGAATTATGAGAAACACCCATTAAGGATTGCTACAGGATGAAAATATTGGCTCTATTAGCACTGAGTCACAGCTGACCTCTGATCTCTCGGAACTTGATTTAAGAAGAAAATGTGTACTGGAACAGCTACAGAACAAAGAAGGCAATATTTTAGAGAATCTATCAGTGAGAAAATTCCTGCTTTGGAAGAGCTGAACTGAAAAACTGGACTTGGTTCAATTGGAGATAATGTGTAGCTTTGATTCTGAATGCTTGCTACTTAATGGCAATTCTTCTCAACTGAAATGGACTTGGTGCTCCCGCAGTCATAATGGTGTCATTTTAGTCAATTTTAATAAGATTACAGGGTGGATACTGATGGCTGCAGTGCTTGCTATTTACCACAGAAAGATGAGAGAGTCCGCTGAAGTAAGTCTGAATGTATTCCTAGACTATTTTCAGTTGGATGTGCTCTGAACTGTGAACATCCAAATTTATTGTAATCATAGCGAAGCTCTCTTTAACTTATTCAAATTTAATGTAGAAAAGCAAAATATTCATTTGAGAGTTTGAGACTTGTAAGGAAGTAGAACAATGAAAATCATTTGTTGTTTTCAGTAAAATAAATATTTAGTGCTTGACAGAGACATATTTCTTCAAGGTTGTCTACTGTAGTTACATAGCACTAGGTCTTTTATCATTTCATGACAGAGAGCCAAAAAATGACAAGGCTTTGGCAAAGCTGAAGTCGCAGCTCATGTTCCAAAACAATGTGCCAGAACAAGACATTGTTAACCAAAAAGTCTTCAGCTCAATACATCAATGAAAGCAGCCCAGATTGCATAATTCCTCTTTGCGAAGGTTTAAACACAAGGTTTAACAAAAATATTTCACAGTTTTCACCATCTGGAGGTTTAGAACTTATGCATATGTCAGAATGGGTGATTTCTGTGGTGTGCAATAAAAACATTGTATAGTCTTTTTAATAAATAGTTTTGCTCTGATTTTATATTATATGTGTATAAACAGAGAGGGAGAGAGAGTGACAAGGGGAGAAGGTTAAGAAATTTTAACCAGACCATTTGACGCTGCACATCAGCTGACCAGTTGTTAGGAGAAAGCACTCTCCTGCCATAAGTAAATAAGCCCAGTTTTTTGTTATCCCTACTGGGGTGTTAACTGGAACTATTTGATTTAGTCAGGTGACATTAAGATTTAGCTTTTCATCAACCTAAATTATGATGAATAAGAAGAAATTCACCTCAGATCCACCGTTTATCACTGCAGAGAATAATTGATATTGGGGAACTTCTCTTGAACCTGAAATAGTCTTAGGAAATATTATGGATTCTACCAGAAAATCAGAAGTGGTTCATCAATGGGTCTTTCAACAGAAACATTAACCCAAACACGGGCAAATCTACACATTTAATTCACCATACTCAAATCATACAAAAAAAACTAATAAAGAGTGAACAAAGAAACGACCCAGTCCTTTTACACAGATTATATAATGGTTAAATAGCCTCATATTTCTCTGCTTCAGCCTCGTGAAAAGTTATAGGAGAACACTTCATGATCATGTTTTCTTTCATAAAGCTTAGTGGCATTTTGACGTGAATCACTTTCTTTAACTCTGTGAACTGGGCATTGGTCCCGACAGAGCGTGCTCTCTTAGAGTGGCATTCTCCTAAAGGTTAATGCTTCACATACCGTCTAATACATTAAGATGCAACATCCAGTCAAGAGTGGACTTGCAGCAGAACAAAATAATTCATGGTAGGACAACTTTACAGGCTTACTTTCTGATGACATTTACTAACTCTCACTCAGCATCTGAACTTTAACTCTGTCAGCAAAACAGCTCATACTTCCATCCACGCCTGGATATTTAAATAGCACACTGTGTTCAGCCTGAGGGGAGCACAAATGCTTTTCAGATAAACATAAACGTTATAAAGATCCTTGAGGAAAAACTGACCATCAATCAGTGATGCTATCAGGGCAATTACACCTCCATGTCCACAAATGCTAGAGCATCACGATGTCCTACTGATGGGACTGCTGATGGGAGGGCAGCAGCCGAGATAAGGATGTCAGAAAGTTATTTTATGCTTCATCTCGCTAAAGACAATTAGAGAAAAAGGCCTCACATTCATACACCCTCTGTGGGTCTTGACCCAAAGGGCGGTGCAGACAGGCTCATTTACAAACCTGCTTGAATAGATAAAACAATGCTCATTCTCACCCGCGGCTGTGACTCAGCTATTATCAGGAGGGATACTAGGAAAGGAGGAGTGAGGCGCCAGGATTTGAATCCTAAGCCGAGGCACTTCAGGCATCATTTACAGCCAGTTGCCATACATCCTCCCTCTTCCCCTCAGCACAGCCCCTTCCCCTGTCTCCTGATAGGCCAATTAATCATTCTGTCACACAGACAGTGACCCAATCTGCATGTAAAACTGTTTAGAGGAAATGTGACACGAGCAGAGGGTCTCCTGCACCACAGCAGATAAGCAACATCTAATAACATTCAGAGGGGAAAATTCTTAGCAAAGGAGGCCGTAAGTGAAAAATGGTTTTCAGGCGACAGAGATAATTCAAGGAAAAGGTGTATTAAAGAAGCAGCTTGTCATATTGAGCTATTTGCTTCCATCTTTTCAGGTGGAGAATGAGATGAGCTGAAAGATTTACTACTCGTCCGTCTATTCGCTAGATTTTGAGGTGAAACCAGCAAGTATTCAGAGCATCAAAGATTAATCTGTTACACAAGGAAACAATAGAAAGCAGGAAAAGCAGATGCTTTTGTCGTGCAATTTTGTCTTTTGCCTCAGAAAGATGACCTCTTACGGGCGTTTCGATGCAGATCTGGAGGCTGAAGCTGTACTCTGCAGCCACACTGGGTTTTGGGAATACAACTGCCACAACAGAGGAGCTACAAATTTTGAAATCTGGAAATATTTCTCCAATAGACGTAATCACAAGTTGGCAAGATTCTCTAAATAAGAGGTTTCCTGATTTCTCAAGCTCTCACTTCAATGGGAGGAAAATCTAACAGCATGAACTTCTTCCACCGCACCAGTGGTTGAGCTGCACTGGTCTGTGATCCTTATACTAGTTTTTATTTATGTTAGAACTCTGCTAGCTTTCATGAAAAGTGAATCGCTAATTTTTAACAATTTCTCCAACAATACCACATCTCAAAAAACAGAGCTTTCTTTGAGGATTTGATGGAAAGGAAATAATCTGCAGATCATCAGATTATCTAGTAAAATGCTGAAATACATCTACCTGTACGCAAACAAAACAAATACACCACCTATGCAACTTGATAACCTGTCAAGTTGCATTCATCCAAAAATATAATTAATTCAAAAATATCTCTGAAAAGTAAATCTCGTGAACCTCTAATGTTGCCTGTTCTAATTTTGTACTCTATTTAACAGTCACAAACCTGTATTTTCACTATAAAGCAATACAGACAGAAATTGCAAGTAGGTACAAATCTCACAACATCCCACAATGACAGCTGGCTCCACAGTTTAAAGAGAAGCCAAACTGCTCTGTCAGCACAGCAGGATGTGTGTGATTTGTGACAGCATCTGACCGTTTAACACCGAGGCGCCCTGCTGTTGTCTGCCAGAGACACATCAGCAAATGGGCCAGGGCCCAAGCCTGGGAAGGCTCGGCCCTCAGTGTAGGGTGAAGAGCTGATGCCGTTCAAAGAGATATCCTCTTCTTCGTTAAGAAAGATCCTTTTCAGCAATAATTAGCATTTAGAAAACATAAGCTTAAAAAGAATGTTTCATTAAAGTTGCAGGAATTTGGACAGCAACAACGACATAGCCCCAGGAGGGCACACCCACTCTACCAGAATATTGCTTGAATTATTTGAAGCCTACACCATTACAGTAAGCCTCTTTCCTTTTTCTTCCTCTTTGAGCACTTTCAGCATTTGGGCGCCAGCTGCCTACTTGGAAGGAGCAAACAAGAAAAAGAAAGGAGACTGGTGAACTTCAAAGCTTCGTCTCATTTTCCTGATAATGTATGAGAGACTCTGAGAGTATTTCTTAGTGTGAGAGCCACTGGGAGTGGCTGCCTGAGGTACAGACTTAATGAGCCTGTCTAAATGTTTTAAAGCCTGACAAAAAAAAAAGAAAAGAACGATCAGAGCATGCACAGTTTCACATACTCCTCTGCGCTATTGGCATTAGAGAAGTAAACATGCAGCAGTAGTGCACAGCATAAACATTGTTTGGTGGAGTTAAAATAAATAATAACTGCTATACACCAATCAGGCATAGCATTGTAATGACTGACAGATGACATGAAACCCACAGCTATCTCTTCATCAATTAGTGGGCACAATATAAGGCAGTTAGCGAGCTTTGTATTTATATTGACTTAGATCATGTACAAAACTGCAGCTCTTGATGGCCCAAGCCGCAGTGAACATCAGCTATAAAAAGTGGACCAAGGAAATAACAAAGATAAATTGAGGACAGAGAAATGGGTGGTCAAGCTTTACTGACAAACAAGGAGAGCAAATGCTGACCTGTTGTCAGATCCAAAAGAGCAGCTAGTGTAGTTTCTTGCATGTCAGGCTGTGTAGCCACACACAGGTCAAGGTGCCAGTATTGACCCTGAGGCCGTAAACAATGGGCAAAAAGGAATAATCAGAGCATGCTCATTATCACAGTCCTCTGTACTATTGGCCTTATTAAAGTAGACATGCAGCAATAGCTCTCAACTATTGGTGGAGTTAAGATAAATAATAACTGGTATAAACCAATCAGGAAATACATTATAACGATTGAAAAGTGACATGAAAACCACAGCTTTCTCTTCATCAGTTTATTGGAACAATTTAAGCCACTTAGTGAGCTCCATAGATAAAATTTCAAAAGCTAGAAAATGGACACATGTAAGGTCTCGGTGTTAGGAAGTTTGCTAAAACCTAAACTACAATGGCAAGACAACTGACTCAGATCATGACCAAAACTGAAGCTCTTGTTGCCCCAGTCTGCGGTTAAATCTTAGCTATAAAAAGTGATCCAAGAAAATAATAGAAAATAATTGAGAACAGAGTCATGCAAGGTTAGGCCTCACTGATACACACAGAGGACAAAACCTAGCCTGTGGTCCGATCCAACACAGGAGCTACTGTAGTTGCTTGCACATGAAGCTATCTAGCTCCATGTGCAAGCAACAGACCAGTCAAGTTGCCAGTACTGACCTCAGTTTATGGTCATCGCATTCAACACTGGGCACGTGAGCAATGGACCACAGAATTTTTATTTATATATTGAATGGTCTGCATAGTGGTGCAGTAGTGGCCACTGGTGCCTTGCATCAAGGTTTTGGATTCAGATTCAATCCAAGTGGCTCTCATCATGTAATTTCCATGTTCTCTTGGAACATGCATGTGTTTTCTCTGGATATTCTGGTTTCTTCCCCAGTCCAGAAATATGAAAGTAAAAGTAACTTAAAATTCTACTTTGCCCTAAGGATGAGTGTGTGGGAATGGTTGTTTGTCTTTTATGCCTCTCTGATGCGTTGTAAATGTGTGGGTGTAACTTTTAGCTATTTGCCTCTGGGAGTACACACTGACCACTCTCAACCCTGTGTGAGGACACACAGGTACAGACAATGCATGCATGGGAGGATGGTTGTTTTGACCCACCAGAACACTCACCATTGCTGTAGCACTCCCCCCTCACACAATCCACAGAAAACGCTTAACAACAGCTCAAAAACTCCCCGGTTTCCTATCCTGTTTCTGCTGAATATAGTTTGACACTGGAGCCTGATATACAGGAAATAGGCAATCAGAAATATTGTGTTTTAATACTCCAATGTGTCAGAGTGGTTTTGTGAGATATTATTGACTTATACAATATCCGACAGCTAGTTTTTACATTCTGACTGTATTTTGTGTGCTCCTAAATAGAATGCCAGTTTTTGTGTGTATTTAATATAGTAGTGTTCATTGTTAACTGCATTTCTAAAGCCTCAGACATCAATTGCTCAAGTCATAAAACATTGACTGTGCTGATAAACCCAGATAGTAAGCATAGGTCATATTTCAAGGTTTCACTTCAGGTCATATGAGGACATGTGGTGTCAGAAAAACATGTACTGTACATAGTAAAGAACCCCACCTAAAAAAATACACTTTTTCAAGAATGATAGTATTCAAACCACAATTTCCATCGCACATTTTTGTGGTAGATTTGTTATGAGGAATTTGGATAAAATGAACCTCTTACACATAATGATGCCAATGAGAGGTTCCAGCCAGAAGCATAAGAGTCAGAAGTCACCAGGATGAAGTGCAAGCAGCCCAAAGATAGGTTTTTGTCCTTGGTACAGTCACCTCAGTGCTGCCTGAGCTAAATGTCCCATGAGAGACAGCAGAAAAAAAAGAGCATCCTGCAGCACTTTATAAAATCCCCACCCATCTCTCTATACTCCTCAGCACAACTGTCAGCCTCTTTTTATGTTGGATTACTCAGACTTTAAAGGTAAAGACCAATGGGGGCTGGCTCCTGTTTTGTTACATTACAGATACAAAACATCTGTCCTGGGAATTTGTAAGAGTAGCATGTTCCGTCCTGGCTCTTTCTGACTCCTTGTCAGTGTTCAAGATGCTGGTGAGACTAAAAAGGTAAGCAGGGTATCTGTCAGCATGGCAGCCTCCAGGAGACTCTCCAAGAGAGGGGTGCACCTAGCAGCAGAGGCTAACCAAGGCATGATCAATGAAAATAATTGAGTACCACTGTTAAAAACCACAACTCATCCAAAATTCATACAAAAGCTCTGTACTAAGGAGGACATGATTTATGACTTCATTTATAGGACAGATTAGGATGCAAGTAACTGAGTATTTAATAGGGAGACATTAATGTAGCTTGAAGTAAAGTTGCAACAGCACAAAACAGAGACCAATATACAGTTTCACTGTAGTGTAATCAGGAAAAAAGAATGATATAAATACTAACTTTCTTGTTGCAGGTGGAAACATAACACTACTATAACCAATAAGCTATTACAGATTCCTCAGACGTAGTGTTCCAGCAATCCTAAGAACAGAGTTGAAATACACCCTTACCAGCACTACCGTAATTGCGCAATCCTGTTCTCCACAACGGGCAAACCCCTTCACCAAACAGGCACTTGGGGTTAAAATGACAGTGCCTTGATGATGTGCCTCGACCGCTCTCCCATCAGCACCAGAAACTGCAGTCCTCTTCGCACTGTTTCCACTGCAGCAATACTTGTTCTCCTGCATACACACACACATATGAACGCATACCCACACACATGCACGCATTCACTCACTCTGTAACTACCCCCACCGCTGTATCTCTCCATCCCCTCATACTCTCTCTCTCCACTATGTCTCTTACCCTGAAAGGATCCCCCTCCCCTCCTTTTCACCTCCTGTTCCCTCTTCTAGCTTTTCCCCTTTATCCCCCACCCCTTCCCTCTGCACCAGCGGTGCTCACTGCTCGGACGACTGATTTGCGATGCTGCTCACAGGGAGCTGCATGCAGCAATCTGCATCCCGACGCGTAAGGGCAGACCAAAAGCATCCATATGCTTGTGGGAGCCACTAGCATCCGTACTCTCATTCAAACAGAGCTGCTGCTACTCTGGGAATCCATGGAAATCAGATATGTCCCTGAGCTGCAACTCAGTGTGAGAGAAACTGGATGTTAATTAAAAAAATAAAAAGAAAGGGTTTTGGCAAAAAAGATTAATCTGAGATAAAAAGAGGAAAAGGACAAAGTTCTTGTTTGCTGAGTTGTTACAACAGTAGTTATTTGCTATTTTGGCTTTTGTGTCATCACATTACTTTCACCTGATTTAAGCTTTGTGTTTTCACTACTGCCACTGTCATCAAGAATAATTACAATTTTTGATATCAGCAGGATAAACAAATAATAAAAAATGGTGTGCACATGTATTTTAAAAACTGTAGCTTACCTACAAATGTTTGCCATTCCATCCTGAGTTACCAGACCTCGGAAGTTTATAAAAAGGGTTGTTTTTTTTTTTGCAAGTCTCAAAAGTCTGAAACACTGCCAAATTTTACCTTTGGAGTCAGCAAGCAATTCTGTAAATCTCCTCAATAAGACATTATGATGCACTTCTTTGCTTAACACCAGTGGTGAGCCAGACACTTCGGAGCCCTTTGGGTGTTGCTGTGTGTTGCCAAGAATTATAGTCCTCCCCCCGAATGAATCACACACCTTATTGGCCAGCAAAGAGTACTTGATCCAAAGATCAATATAGTTTTAATAAGTAAAAAATGGAAAGCAGAAAAAGTGAAGAATACTGTGTTTTGTTGTTGTTGTTGTTGTTGTTGTTTTATTGCTTTGTTTTATTTTATTCTAATTATACAGCTGGATATCAAGACAGATGTAAATCATATAGTACTGCAAACCTGCTTTTAATAAGAAAACTTCTTATTAATTCCAGTGATAAACTTCTTATTAAAAGGGGAGGTGAAACAAGAAAAGTAGGCATATTTGTAAATTGTTCCTTATTATACAACAGAAATTCACTCGGTTAACAAAATTGGCAAGTCTTAAAGAATAAGATTAGTTTCAGTGTAAGTATGTATTGCCACCTAATGTTCACAGTCTCAAAAGAGAAAATAAAGACAAGTCAATCATAAGTTCCTCTTTGGTCTCTCTCTTCAATTTTGCAGCTACAACCTAACGTTAAAACACTACAGTTCAGTGCCAAACTGAGAATAAAACAAACTTTTTCTTTTGTTTTGCAAATTTTTGGTAAGTGGAAAATTTCAGTAACCTGCAACTAGGAACGTTTTTATTTTAAAATATTAAATATTAATAGCACTGCTGCTAGCCATCTTGCTTCCTCCGATTCATGTGATCATGTCACAGTCTTGCTGCAACATTGACTGCCTATGCCATGATGACCAATGAAGCAAGACGCATTTTTAAAAAATGTGGCTATGGTCAGTTTAAAGCTTTCATCTTACTAAATTAACACCATTGTTTATTTACATTATTTATTGGGACCATCTATGGTCATAAAATGGTTATCAAGCCATCTTATCATGGCTTGATAAAATAAGCAAACACTTGAGCAAAACTAAATACGGCTTAAAACAAACACCTAACTAGATTAAAATGCTCTTGTTGCCTCAGTACAGCAAATAAATCTCTTTATGAGGCAATAAACAAAAAAGTGTTTGCAAGTCATGTTTTTGAGACTTTTATTAACTTTTTTGAGTGTTAGTGTCTTAAATGAAGCAACAACATTCGTAGAAGATTTTTGTTTTAAACAGATCTATTGAGATAGAGTATGGTTCCCCAGGAGAACTTTGTTGGTAACATCTTGAAAGTACTAAGTGCAAGCCAAACTTTCCAGAAACATAGGCTTCTACAAACTGTCAACAATTTGTAGCCCAATTTTTGTGCAAAGGGACCCACTTTGTACCTGGAGAATGAAGGTAGTTTTAGCTATTGATACATCATTAGAGATCTGAAAGAACTTCAAAACAGAAAGGTGAATTCTTTCATTTCTCACATTTGACATGTGGGTTAAGCATTATAAGGCTAAAGCTAGGTTGTCCTGGTTTTTGACTTTTTAGTTGACTTGTCAGAAATTCTACATCTTACTTTTAAAATCTTTGAGACAGAACTGAGAAACATCCTGACAGGATATGCCTCTGATCTCTCTGCAGCAGTACACCTCCATATTGTTTTATATAACAGCGAAAAAGAGTAAGTGAAGCTCCTTCACAATGTGCACCCAAAGCATAACAGTAACTGTTCTTTCTGCATCCAAAATGTTTAACTCATAAACACTTCTGGTCATTTTGCTCAGACTCATCCGTTTTTTTTTTTGTTTTTTTTTGTGCAGTCAGTGTAACACATTTCTTGCAGTCTGTCGCCCTGAAACCCTGACAGGTTTGTTTTAGTGGCTGAGTGGGAACAGAATATTGATCCAACCAAGATTCATAGCTTGTTGGATAAACCCATCGTGACCGGCGCTGGTGCCTTTTTTATGATGCAGAAGGCGCACAGAAGCACTGACTTGTAGAGACATGAGGCTAATACTTTTATTCTTGTCATAGATTTATGCTGCTTATCATTGCCACTTCAGCAGATACTAAATGTATGGATAATCTAATAATTATCAGAACAATTTCATCAGATAAGGAGTAAAGGAAGGAGAAAAAAATCCATCAGACTTGACTTCAAACTAAACAGGCCAAGCCTCCAGAGAGATTCAGTAAAAGCTGGAATGCATATTTAATAAAGCAAACGTGCAGCATGTATCAAAAGCTGACTGTGAAGCCATTAAAATGCACCGCTCAAAGTTTTGACAGAAATGACATATAGCACCATGTGTTTTCTGTGCATGAGTTACACTGACATTAATGTGTCTCATAGAATCTCACTTTGGAAGACCAGAAAAACACAAGAATATTAAACCTCGAGGACATCTTCCATCAAATTTATTTCTAGACTGCTACTTAGCCATTCCAAAACTTTACATTTTCTCTCATGTAGCAATTATTATTTTGATTTTGGGTGAATGTTTGGATTCCCTGCAATGCTGAAAAATGAAACCCTCTTCATCTTTAGCTTTCAAAACCGTCAGAAGATGAGCATCATCCCAAACCATGATGCTGCCACCACCATGTTTCTCTACAGTGTATGTTCTTGTGAGAACTTGCAGTGTTGTTTCAATGTTGAAACTGTTAAAATTGGGATCGAAAACTTTGAGTTAGGTTTAATTAGACCATTCCCACAACATTTTCAGATTTTTTATGTTTTCTCTGGAAAATTTGTCTTTTGTCTTTCAACCCTACTCTATAAATTCATATACCTATGGAGAATAAGGAATAAATTTGGTACATTTTATAATGCAAGTATTTATTGGAAGTACTTTTGCCGTTGTCGGTCTCTTGGAAGCCTTTCTGACCAGTTTCAATGTTGTCTTTTCGTCAATATTTGAGAATGTCTTTTTTGTCCAATGTTTTCCCCAACTATCGCAGCACCGTCACTATTGTGCTACAGATCAAAGCTGTAAAACCTAAAAATGCTTCTTGCAGAATCTGATTTATAAAGTATTTCAATAAAACATTCATTTTATGGTGTCTCTATTTATGCAAACCAGGTTATTGCTGTATTTTATGTTTAACATTATTTTCATGCAACACATTAATTTGTTTTCCTGTTCCCTTGGAACAGAATGTATGTCACTATAAAAGTGGCAAAACGTTTGAAATGATTTATGAAGGTCTACGTTCCTACATGACAAAATCCAGACATTTTAACAGCGGCGTGTATGTATTTGAAAGCCACTCTCTCTTCCTGTTGTGTCCTTCAGGCTGCATAGTTTAACTTTTTTCTTTCTGCATGTTTTTGTGATACTGCATGTGACTATCTCCGTAAAATCTTTCCTCTTGCTTATGTATCATTTACTTCATAGAGGCTGTAATAAATCCTAACCAAAATGTGGAAAAGAAGTACAAAAAGAAACTCTAATGCTTGTTTTCATCATAAGTAACATGAGAACTGGAGCTGCATTTGAACACAAAAGGCTTGGTGCTGTTTATCAAAGGTGGTTAGGATTGCAAACAGAAAGCTGTGTGAGTCTGTTCCATCTGCACCATCTTTTCAGTGATTGCTGCTTTCATGTAGCCATGATAAATATTGCATGCCGCAGTGGCAGTTTAGCATTAGATCTGGTTCTGTTTCTCCGCCTGGTTGTGGCAGACGTGAGATGACGCAATAATGCGATGCTGTGCATTTCATCGTGTTGGCTCATTCAGATCAGGAAGAGTGAGAGGGAAACCTCACTGCTCCTGTCGCCTCCATAATGAGCCCCAAGGCTGCTTTTTAAAAAGCATCAACCAAGAGTGCAGAAGGTGAATTTGATCTTGAAATTGTTCATAACATCATGCCAGATGTACCCAAAAATTTTGCCTTAGGTTTTAGTAGTTAAGAATTTACTATAAATATGACTAACGGAATTTAGTTTTAAAATATAAATCCTACTTTAGTTATATTTTTTTTTTTGTTTCAATTTACTTGTGATTCCAATTTCATATTATGTTATGAAGTTTTTGTCACTATTGCCCCATGTCCCAAATTAGTGACAGTTTTAAACAAATATTTTTGAAACAGCCATTTAAAAAAAATTTACTTTGATAAAGGATGGCCTGTTGTACAAAAAGTACAAATATGGAAATATTTTAGCAACATCTCAAGACATCGGCCAAAAAATTTAAGCTTGGACAGAAATTGTCATCCAAATAGGCAAGTCAACTAAACATACAGTCAAACTAGTTATAATGTGACTAAAAGACAACAAAGGCAAACATTTTGGGGTTCCTGATAAAGGAATCAGGAACCCTAATCTCAATCTTGTAGAAAAATTGTGGGCAAAGCTGAAAACAAATATGTGAACAAGACCTCCGACAAGCCTGATTCAGTTACAGCAGTTCTGTCTGAAGGAATAGACCAAACTTCCAGAAAAGAGAACCTTGTGGGAGGAGACCCAAAGTAAGTAACCAAGGTTTTCTTTTTAACTGGCCATTGTACCAAATACTATAGAAATGTATTTAAATTATGACTTTCTATAATGCAAGCTTTCTTTGTGTATTTTGATATTCAGACAACAGAAATAATTTGGGTGACTTAAACCATCCCAACTATGAAAAGGTCTAGCATGCTTCAGTGTCCAACAGGGAGAAAAAGGATTATGTCTTCATGCAGAGTATGTAAATATCAGGTTTCAACTGCAGCCCCCAATGTTGGGAATGTCTCTGAATAGATTTTGAGCTAACTAAAGTTAGCATTAATGAGGCTGGCAGAGGGCAGAGAGAGATGAATTAAATGAGTTTCAAAGCAGCAGCCCATAACTGCCCTTCCAGGCACTGATGTTTTCCAGTAGGTTTTATTAGCTTTCTGTAGCCGCTGTGGTACTCACGCTTACATCACTCATAAAAATGACTGGGATTAATCAACTGAGTGCTGGAGTGTGGGGGAAATGCTGAAGACTGGCGTATGAAGAGCAAATCTAACACTAAATCATGCTTGTTCACACTGGGTTGCTCCTTCATCCTCAGCACGCATTTCCTGCTCTGCTCACACTGCAGTTGGCTCCCTCCTCCCTGACACATGGAAAGCCTTTTTTTAAGAACAGATGGGAAAACCCAGCAAATGCTTCATTCTGACATCTAGTGGAACCTACAACATGCGACCGAGCACCAAGCTCAAATCGATTTACATTCAGCTGATTTGTGACATAAATATCTACTGTGCATGGGAAAATATGCAGTAAATCAGTGTGAAGTTTAAAATACCTTCCATCATATCTCAATTCTAAACAAAATTCAAGAAGATTTGCCTCTCGGGTCAGTTGCTGCTTCAACCCTACAGCTCGTAAGAGTGTTATATTGTTGGACAGCTTCAGAAAGCATCCAGCCATGGACTGTCTGCCAACTGGGCCATGCCATCAGTGGACAGTAAGGGCACATATGGAGGCTGGATTTCTGCAGAGGATGAAGGTGGATAACAATGTGCAGTGATCTGTCTCCAATAAAAAAAAAAGTCACAGCAATAGCTGTGGCTCTTTCTTATGGGGTGAGTAATTTTCTATCCATTTCTTTTTTCTCGTATACTTGAAAATCTCAAATGGTATAGTCAAACACAAGGGAGATCTACTTCTGGCATACTCACAGCCAAAATCTGTTGTCTTAGCTTGAAGTTATCACAGTGAGTGTTTTCAATCCAATGTCCTGGAAGGAAAAAAAGCAAAATTAAATTAGCAAAGTGTTCACTTTATTTCAAAGACAAACACTTTGTAAGGATTGGAAAGAAATACAGTTTACATAAATGTCAATGTCTTGTGACTATTCCAAATAGAATAACTGGTATGTATATTAAAATGGCACCTTACATAACCACTGAAACGCAAACAAACCTCACAGAAAGACGTCTCCTTGTCACAAAGGCAAACTGATGTCTAAATATGTTTATTTCTATAAAGGTGGGGGACATATAAAAAATTGCTGGCAGCTATTTTGTTGCACACTACTGCCCACAAACAACTGAACTAATTCAATCGCATTATTGTAACAGAAGTCTAATGAAGATTTGGAAAAACACAGAACATCAGTTTTAGTCACACAATTGTAAAACATTAAAAATTCTAATCTTTTTACAAAATTTTTTTTTTTGTTAATAACCAAAACTATATTTTATAAAGGCATCACTTTGATAGTATTCTGATAATTTATAATAGATTTTATTTCATTTTGTATAATTATAGCAGAATTAAATCCTTTTTAACAAGATATTTCCTTAACTGGCTTATTTAACTAGCATTAACCAGGTCCAGTACATGTTGACATTGGTAATTTTTAAAGAAAATTAAGCAGTCTGTCAATATTGATCTCTGCAAGTTTTCTTATTCCTATGCTGTTCTTTCAGAATGGATCACTGAAGTAGCATGCTGGACCTTCATGAACATATCTGTAATGCCATGGCCAGGCATACTGCCTATTTTTCTCAGGAAACTAGGCAGAAAAATTCTAACAAAATTTTGCCAGTGTGTTTTTATGTAAGCACAGAACTTGGACAAATTATTCATACCCCTGAACTATTTACAGGCTATTTTCCAAGGATTGCCCTGTGTTTAGCTACATCCACACTCCATTAACATCAACACTCCAGCATCTGTACGATGCTCTGCTCTCAGGAGTGAAGGAAAATGAGAGATGGTAGTCCACAGTACAGAGAAAAGCAAAAGAAAAGTACTTAAGGTAGCTTAAGCTGAATGCTTTAGTTCAAGCCTGTGAAAATGAACCTAAAGTTAATATATGCTGCATGTGAACAACAGTAACACAGTTTTGCCTTCATGTATAGTGTTTCAGAACTGCACAGCATATTTTAATATTGGGTTTTTTCCATTGAGACTCAATTCACCTGAACTTTGCCCCCCCTAGAGGTTTGGAATAAGATTACACACAAGTGGTCCTTACTTATTAATTAGATTACTTCTCAAGTCAACTCATTATTGTTGATTTGATTAAGAATACAGGCAGCCAAATTTTAATTTGTAAAAATTCTAACAATGTTATGTTTCGCTTCATAATTATGCAGTACTGTTGGCCTAAACACCAATTAAATAGCTTAAAATTTATGCTAGTAAGGTGAAAAAAATCTATTTGTTGAGACAGAGAGAGATGGTTTGTTGCTTTGGGGAATATCAGCTTTTGTCAAAGTGAATTTCTAAATAATAAAATAATCATCTATGGTCTGGCATAGATGATGCCAGACCATTTAACATTTCTTTTTCTTTAAAGTGTTGAATCTCAAATTTGCTGAATAGAGGAGCAACAAACATTTGTGGTTCCTAAAATTGTATTTGCTGTCTTGGATCTGTAGAGACTTTGTGTCTGTTTGAGGCACAATTTTCCCACTGTGCTTCATAAAATCAATCAATTTCATGACTCAGTAGACATAATTGAGTTATTGTAATTGTGTCATCAAAAACTTCCATTGGGGGAGATTTTCAAATTCATTCGTGCACTTCAGTGAAGAAAATGCCTGTCATCCAATTTAAATCCCCAAAGTTAGTGAGATTTAAGTTATGTATTTTTTGTAATTCACATAATTTAACTTACCTATGTGTACACTGCAACAAAATACAAAAAACTATGTTTTTATAACCACTATCAGCAGGCTTTTATTACCAAGAAAACAGCTTGAGGTACTTTTAGACAACAAGATGGCTGATCACAAAGCTATATACAGTATATATGTCTATAAATAGATATATATATAAATATATATAAATAACTTCATGGTACTAGGAGACAGGGGCCGTTTCTATCTGGCTTCACAGAGGAATACCTGCAGTCTTTGTAAAAACACAATGAAAATGTCAAAGTGAGCTGTTTGCAGCTGGCTGAGGGGTAGCAGTGACAGGAAGGCGAAAAACAGCTCTAACGCCGCACCCTGAAAGAATCCAAGTGACATTTTCTTAGAAAGAAGACTAAAACGTTCACAAAAACAAGGAAGTTCAATTAAACAAATTAAGAAAGTCAATACTTTGCCATGAAGCAGGATGATTTAACAGTACATGTATGAGTTACTCCACAAGAACAAATAAAATCTAGATTGATTGTAAATTTAGCAGCTGAAAGGAGCCACAGTCTCTGATGTGCATCTTCTCAGATAGAATCACATTAAAGGAAATTGCCTCTTGGTGAACATAATTGCATCCTTCCAGACTTATTATTTATGGCCCTAAGTGAGCAAACAATGCTGAGATGAAACAAGACAGAATTTTGCAATGACACACAGCCTCACATAATTGAGACAACCTGTCAATGGAGTCAAATAAAAGCAAAATACATGCAGCTTCATCCACATATCAGTAAATCTATAAAACTGTTTACATAACCACACAAATTTCTCCTTAATGTGGTATGAATTTGACAAGACAAATTAGGAAAACTGAGAAAAGTGATTCAAGAAAGGGATTCATGCTGATCTTCTGGTCAGAGATGTCAGCGGTCAGGAAATGGGAACAAAATCTCAATGACTGTTCTCATAAACAACCTACTGTGAGAGCAACAATGACAAACTCTGGAATCACTAGAACAGTGTCAAAAAAAAAAAAAAACAGGGTGAGAACCCAAGTTTACCTTCCCAGGATGTGTAGTGAGAAGAACAATAAAGCTCACTGTTGGAGAACTGCAGAAACAAATGGTATCTTTGGGTAAGCAAGAGAGTATAACAGTAATTCAGTTAGGTTTACACAAACAACCATAGGCGGTAATGACATATTAATATCAGGTCTTTAATTTGGCATTATCTTTTCACGGTGGAATAATTTAACAGCAAACAATTTCAAACTGAAAAACTGAGTTCTCATGTTTGAATCTTTTTTGGCAAAATTCTCTTTTCCACTAAGGATCAAAAATGTACATACACGCTAAAATATTTACATACACTCCAACTAATATTTTGTTACATGTTCCTAAGTTACAGTGAAATAAATCACTTTTTTATCCACCTTTAAGCTTTTGGAATAATTGTGACTGGACCTCTCTTATTGGTAATAGTGACAAAGATAATTTAAGGCGGTTGGTTTCTCAGCACTGATACAACTACGGGTAAAACTGTTTTGATGTGGTTAAGGTTATCGCCCTTTCACAAGCTTGTTGTTTATCTATTAAGCTGTGTCTACGGAATAAAAATTCAGATTCTTCAAGGAGGCTAGATGAAACACTGAAGAAGTTTTCTAATGTCACATTTTCAGCCCGACTCTGCTCACTTGGAACCACAGTGAAGTCGGTTATAGAGTTAGAGAGGGAAGAAAAGGGGGAAAGGTTTGATAACACGTAACTGTTACTACTGGAAAAGCATTCAAACTGAGTGCAGTTGAGCCAAGCCGAGTAGATAATAGTGGAAAACGGGCCATAAGTTCAGTCGAGCTTTAATAAATCTATTTTGGAGCAGCAACTTACTTCTTGGTCGATGCCCTCTCGCTCTATGCTCATGTTAAACCGGTTTCTCTGTGGACAGAAACACTCATGTTCAGCAGTTTCAGATTCCTAGCAGGCTTGACCCATGTTGGTTCATGTGTTGTTCCTGAACATCTGAATCAATGTACTTTCCTCTGAGGGTGACAGCTTGGGTCAGATGTCTACAATTAGGGTTTATATTGAACAACACTCATCAAACTGGTTTTGAAATAAGTAAACTGAATTGAATTCAAATTGATAACAAAGTATGCCAGGAAACCACTTGTTTAAAAGAGTTTTGAAGCATTTAGTCTTTATTGTATCTTCATTCCACACACAAAATCTATGTCTTTAAAGGA
The DNA here is from genome assembly GCA_903066825.1 of Alfaro cultratus. NCBI lineage: Eukaryota > Metazoa > Chordata > Actinopteri > Cyprinodontiformes > Poeciliidae > Alfaro > Alfaro cultratus. The sequence continues at coordinate 25,832 of CAEFZX010012884.1, read as the reverse complement.
ACATAGTTATTATGATAGGTGAGTGCATGTACAATATTAACTGCTAATAATGGGGAGGGGTTCTGCATTTATAATGCACTGAGTCAGTGTTAGTGTCATCTTTGTACACTAAAACTCTTAAGAGTGGCTATGTTGTCTTAGAGCAGCATAGCCACTCGAAGACCCTATAAATGGATCATAGAATGTCTCTGCTTTTGATACAGGTTCAGCAGCAAAGGTCTGAATAGTTAGCTGGAGAAATTGATCAGGTCTGATCTGTGATCCTTGACTGTTTTTTGACAGGTTTGAAAACACTTATGTTCATTATTTTGTCAGAAATGCTCTGGAATAAGTCCACGTTTAAAGACTGCATCACAATTAAACCATGTTGTAGCTGTGGGGAGTTTTCATTCCAGCATTTATATTTAAAAATGACTCCCATCACAGTTCCTTAGATGCCTGTGCTGGTTGGTGTTTCTGTTGTCTCTGTCCATGACTGTCAATTTGTTTCCCAGATGAAACAAACCCACAGCAGCAGTTCTGAAACAAAGCTTTGCTCTAATATCCCATACTGATAAAAATACCCTGCAGCCCAGAAGAAGGAATCCTTTGATTAATATTTCTCTCTAAAAGTAACTGTTTAATTAAGAGTACCATGAAAGCCAAAGTACAGGAGAAGTCACCCAGTACCACATCCACACAGTTTTTTTCATTCTTTAAGAAAATCACTGTGCATCCTCTCTGACAGCACTCAAATTGTAGAGCCCCTAAGATTCCAGTGCTTGCTTCCTCTCCCTCTTGCTTCCTCTCCCTCTGTCTTAGTCTCCCATTCTTTCTCTCTGTCTCCAAGACACGTGGCTCTCCATGACTATTGCTACCAGAGACTTTTGGGGGCTCTCAGCTGCCCAGGGTCTCTGGAGTGTGGCATATGAACACTGGAAGATGTGCATGTGTGAGCGCAGAGCTTTCCACGCAGGAGGGATCTGCCCCAAATTTAATCGCTCTATTGTGAGGATGGAGGGTTAGAGAGGGAAGAAAAGGGGAAGGGAAGGAGGGAGGGAGCGGGGTGCCTGCTGAAATCCCACTGGCAGTGCTGCAATGCAGGGGTTTAACATTGAGCCAGAAGGTAGGCAAACACATTAAATAACTTGCCTTTGGATAATAGGCCCTTCTCACACAAGCATGTGTACGTGCAGACATACAAATGCTTGCATGCACAACACAGCAGCCCATGTTATCTGAGATAACTGCATGACAAAAACACTTAGAGGCAGATTCCATGTTGTAACATGTCTTACCAGCTGTTCTAGAAAGCATCTGCACGCCAGGACTTAGTTGATTTCATAGTTTAATGTAATAATATCAAAATAAAATAAAACTGGACCTAGCTCAAACAGGTATTTTTAATCAATTATTTACAAAAAGTACTTAGTTAGTTAGCAGAAAAGTGGTGGGTAATTTGGATCCAGCCCCCTGAATCATTGACTTAGTATAGCAAACTTTCACTCCAGTCACAGTCGTAATTCTTTTGGGTTTTGTCTCTACCAGATATACAATACTTTTGTATTGTATATCGATAAAAAACTCAAAATGAATGTAACATTAATGTCCATAATTGTACGTAAACGTCTGTACAGAATCATATTAATGTCTGTGTGTATGAGAGCTATTTTAAGTCTCGTTTTATTTAAAAATAAGACTTAAATGGTTGCACCTTTCAGAGGTGCAACCATCCTCCATATGAACCTTCTTTTCAAATTTCCTTTTTAATTTTAATTTTTTGTATTTTTATGTTTTGGGTTTTGTTTACCAGACCTGATATAACCAGTTTTTTAATCGCTCTACTGAAATACTTTTTTTCTAAATGTGAAGCGAGTGTGTCTTGGTTGCTCAGTCATATTGAATGGGGAGTGTCTGTCAACAGCAAAATTTCAAGTCTTGCCAGAAATAATCAGTTGGATCCAGATTTGTGAATGGCAATCTAACTTTCTGGGTTCTTCTAAGACATGGATATGTTTTGATAGATTTAGCTGTTGCTGAATTTCTAGGGTCATTGTTGCTCTCTTGTTCCAAATGTTTTTGCAGGGTTTTTTTCATCCTTTTTCCCATCACGTATATGCCAACCACTGTTGATGTTGTTTTTTTAATCTGTCCCCTTTGTTGTTTTTTTCTGTTTTATTGTTTTGCCTCTTTTACAAAACATATAGGTTTAATAAGCAACTGTGCTGCCTAGATATTGTGTACCATAAATGTAGTGCCTTATTGGTGTTTGTTTGCATTTATTGTGCAAGTGTCAAAAAGTGACAATAAGACTTAATTAAATCACAGCTGTCCAGTTCTGAAAAGAATTCACACAGCACAATGCTGCCAACATTAGATGTGTGTGTTCACGTTCATGAGTGGTTTTAGTTTTCTTCTAAATATCACATTTTGAATTTATAAACCCAGATGGTTCCATAGGATTTTTTTTGAGTGTTTCACAGTAAACTGGGCTGAATATAAGTCAATGCTACAACACTGACATTTTTGTTTTTTGTTACTGAAAGAGAAAAACTTCATTCTTTTTTCTTCCACTTCACAATTATTACTCTTTTCAGTGTATTGCATAAAGTCCCACTAATTTAGATTGAACAGTATCATTATAACTTGCAAAAGTATAGCAACCTTAACAAAGTTGGACTCATTTTTTTAATAAAAGGTAGGAAGGTCACTGTGGGGGTACTTTTCAGCCAATCCACTCTCACAGTGTACGGAGGTTGAAGGAGGTAGGTGATGGGAGGTTCCTTAAGACAAAATGCTGACTGTGTCTTTTACATTTAACAGAAATAATGGCGTTGACCTCTTATTGCTCTGACAGAAACCAGGAGCAAGGATAAGGGAGAATTGATATTGTTGCTCATCAAATAGTCAGGTATTATGTTAATTTAAATTTTATGTTTAAAAATGCCAGAATATACAGGTGGTGATTCTTATCCATGCTGACTCATGGAAAGCTGTTCTCTTGATGTAGGGAAACCCTCTGCTGTCGTCTGTGCTGACCTGGTGCATCTTTTGTCAGTTTATATGTTTATATAAAGCCCCTTTAACAATTTCAGAGGCTTTAAATGGACCCAAGACTCTTCTTCCAGTTGGGTTAATGGGGCATTTTTAGCTAGGGGGAGATTAGGGTTCAAAAGCAGTTTAACTGGTGTTGTTACATCCACCACTTTTTCAGATTTGCAACAAAATATATCTATAAGTCATGTAGCCTATAGATGTAAATTCAAGCTGTGAGACTCTCTTCAGCCTATCGGCATCATCAATTACCATGCCTCCGCCTCAGCCAACCAGCACCAGATTGTCGCTCCGCTCCAGCCAATCACCACGCAAGAGCTCCTTCAAAAGGCCAAACAACCATGGATCCACCTGCTTCAGCCACGCTTCGGCCCACCTCCTGCCCGTCTCCACCCTCATCCTCCTGGGCATCTTCCAAACTCCCTCCAGGCTCCACTCCACCACCAGTGTCCGGGCCCGGGGGAAGACTACCCAGATCCTGATTCTCAGCACGCACAGTTTAAGTAGTATAATATTCAACAAATAGTTTTAAATGTAATGTGATTGTTAAAACTGGTCACATTATATACAAAGACAGAAACTTTAACATGCCAAATAATGGCGCGATACATTCTGGGTTATTATTAAGATTAATGCTCTAAGAGGCGTCTCCCACCCGGGTCCTTGAGAGTTGTAGTCCTGTAGGTTTGAGATGCATCCCTGCTCTAAAAAAGCTGAATCAAAGTCTTTTGCTTTGATTCAGCTGTTTCCATAGTTACCAGGCCTTCGCCAAACTTGATGTTTTGCTGAAGAGCTAATGCAATAAACAAGTGCAATAAAAGACTTAAAATGCTTTGGTGTTACAAAGATTTGGTGACTTCAAAAATCCATGAGAGCTTTGATATAACCAAGTTTAGCTGAGTAGTTTTTATGTAGCATTTTCCTGACATAAGAAGATCAATATACCCATGCTCTACTGGGATGGTGTGCTTTCCTGCCATTTCCATTTTGGAGAATAGCTAAGTGAAATGGCCGACTAAGTTACAATTGTAACCCAGGGTAGTCCAACAATTATATATTTTTCTGTCTGAGTGCAGATGCAATAAATGAAATGTTAAGTGGGCCTTTACCACACTCCAAAAATTAGAAGGCATCGTTTTCTTTCATAATTCAGAAAACATTCAGGTAATAAGGTCATGAATACAAATAAAGCAGTTAAAGGTCAATATGTTGTTCTCAAATGTCCATAATGTCACACAATAAAAACAAAATTTGACTGAGGAAAACATTCAATATTTTATTTAAAATTTTGTATAGAAAACCTGACATCTGATTTTTTTTCCCCCAGAAATGTAGTCCTAAGTAGAGATTACATCCATTAAACCTTGTGAAAATCACTTTTAATTTAGCAGAACAGAATAAATCTCATAAATCTCTTAAATCTAAAATGGCTGCAACAAATCAATTTTAGCTTCTTACCCGGCAGCAGTTAAAAACTAATAGATCAATCAGATGTGTGACACAGCACAAAATACCCAAAAGGAAAAAATCTGTTTGTTTTTATTCAGAGGGTTTTTATCACCATTTTATTTAAGTTGCCAAACCTTTTACAAGAACAGTAATCTCACTTCAATTTTTTGGAGCAACAGCTATTTTTCAAAAATGTGCTGTCAATAAATCCTGGTGCACAGTGCCACCTTTCCTCAGGCAACCAGCTTCACTGGGAGACAGGACCTGTGTTTATGTGCCAAAATAAGGCAATTTATCACCCGGTCCCAAAGAAACGGGCAACAGTAGGATCGAAACGGCACACAGTTCCAGATTAATTACTTCCATTTTTACCTGCCTGATGGATGAAACATAAGGCTACACACCATGCCACAAAGAGAAAAAATGATTAAGGAAACCACAAATTGTGTCAGTTAAGTCTTTGCTCCTTCCATACATAACCATTGTTTAGCATAATTTGCTGGCAGATAATCTTGAACACTGTGCATGTAGTACACTATGATAAACAAACTACATGCACATTTATCTAACAGTTAGCTAACTGTTAGCAAAGAGGGAAATCTTTGGAAGCAGAAAAGAGAAAATGGAGCAGCACACAAAAGCATCCAGAACTCAGTGTCCCTGCATTGCATGGCTGCTGAAAAACAGTGTGACACGTGAAAAACAACAAACTCCCCAGGGTCCAACGAACTCCAATAAATGTCAAATAGATTTTAGTAATGTGCTCCGCAAACAGCTACTGCAATTGGACAGTGCTTTTCAGCATAATAAATCATATTACCTTCTAAGGTCCATTCGTAGCTAAAGGGATATTTTATTCCCACACTGCCACTGAGTGCTATATTTCTTTCAAGACACATTTTTGAGTTGCTGGTTTGTTAGTCTGAAAGGCCAGTATAAAAAGACAACAGGCTTGTTATGAAACTGCAAAAGTTCCAGACAAAAAACTTGTAGGACAAGATGTTCTCTTTTGCTCCTTGTTATGCAGTCAAAGTTATTGTAGGACAAACAGCAGACGAGTGGACGCTCATGGGGATCCTTCACCTTCACATCAGCAGTGAGCCACCATTATCAGTCAGGCCAAAATCTTGGAAACCACTGTGCTATTAGTCAAACACAGATTGAGAGTGACAGCTCACCCCTGGTGATGATCTTCCTGTACTACATAAAACTTGACTTTAAAAGAAAAAATTTTTTTCCAAAATATACAGCACATGTGTAACTATTTTAGCAGGGTAACATACATGTTTAAGCGAACTTAATATTTTTTAAGATCTCTTTTCGCCGCAATTACATCTGCAAGTATTTGGAGTACGCCTACAAGCTTTGCACATCCAGAGACTAAAATGTTCACCCATTCTTCTTTACAAAAAACCTCAAGCTCAGTGAATTAGATTGAGATCATGTTTGAACAATTTTAAAGTCCCACCAGTGTCATTTCTGGTTAAAATACCCACAAAACAAAAGGCTGTTACCACCATGTTTCAACATAGAAATAGTGTTTTTACCTGTCATATGCTGTACTTTCCAATTAACAAATAATTTTGAACCCATACAAGAAAATTACATTTGACCAGAGCACCTTTGTGCACATCTTTTCTGTTCAAGACTGGCAAATACATAGAATGCCGCATTTTTCTGATTCTTAGGTGCAATGCTAAATAAGAAAAACAATACATCTTTTATCTTCTATTTCACACATAGTCTATATTTCTGAAGGCTTGTCAAATAAAAACACAATATTGGAGTCTGTGATTGTAATGTAATACAGTATGTTTAGCAAAGGTCAAAACTTTTACAAGTTATTGTGTAATTTGTTGCATATTTACAATAGGTTTTCATTTCTTGTATGCTGTGCGATGCTTACAAATGAGTAACAAGGTTTAGTGAGCTTTAGTGGGTTTACTGTAAGTTGTTGCTTCCCACCTTGATGATCTCTCATCTAAAGTCTGAACTTAGTCTTTATTTTCCAGCTCGTCAAAGAGTAAAATAGATTCACACAGCTTTAACACCACCTTGCTTTACTCTGAACGACTATCCACTTGTGTAAAATACAGTTTTACAAAATACAACATAGCTAAATTCTTTTTTTTAAAAAAAGTCTCCTGATAAGTGATGGGAAGATTTGACCTAATAACACTGCAATATTAAGCTGAGATCATCTGTAAAGTAGACAGAGAACCATATTTCAATTAAAGGCTCATTAAAAACTAAATTAGGCACTGACCGCTGAAAGGAACTTGCAGAGGGAAGAAAACAGACAGGTAGACATGAGGTTTCAAAACATCTTTCTCTAATTAAAATATGAACTTCGGATTTTGTTTCGAAGGTTTATTTAATTTCATGTCAACAAGAAATTGCCTCCAGACCACAAAAGCTACTTCATAATGCTGCATTTATTTTTATCTTGTTCCTAATTCTGAGCTGTTAAGAGGTTCCCTTCGCAAGTTATCTCCTTGGGTTGTGCAATTAATCATTTATTTTATTGTATTCATTTTTGGTTTTCAGCACATATTCAGCTGCTTAGTGGTTCTGATGTTTTGTCTTGTGATACAAAAAATACATAAAATAAATGATTTGCTAAAATATTCATGTCTCTTGATCCGTTTTAAATTTTGTCACATTAATGTAGCCAAATAAAGTGAATTGTTTTCAAAACTTAGGTGATATACCTACATATAGTAGCAAATTATTGTGCAAAGGAAAGTAAACAATCCACAGTTTTTTTTATCAATCCAAAAGTGTGGTGTGTGATGTGGATTTGTGTTCAGTCCCTTGAGTCAACCCTTTGTACAACCACCTTTACTCCAATTACAGACACAAGTCTTTTGGGGTAAGTCTCTACCAGCTCTGCTAAAAAAATTTATGTTTTCTCATACCTTACATAATGATGAGTTTTCATTAATTTAAGAAAAACCTATATGATCTTAAGACAATGAACATTTGAGAAAAGTGCTCTTATTCTAATTATTTTTCAAAATCAATAAGCATAATGGTTTAATTAATAGCCTTCTGCAAATTTGAAGTGCTGATTTTCTGAAAGATTTTATGTTTCAATTGAGCAGTGTAGGGATTGAACCTGTGACCTTGTTAGCCCCACAATCTGACCAGCTGAGCTAACCATCCATACACAATGTTCAGTTTTCATGCATTCAAAAACCCAGTAAAAAATGTTTGAGATTTAAAGTTGTCATGTAACAAAATATGAAGAAGTTCAATGAGTATGAATGTTTTTGAAATACACCTTATCTAATATCAATATAATTGCATTTATAATTTTAAATCTCCAAGCTCTCAAGAAATGTCTAATGTTAATTAAATTCTAAAAGAGTGCACTCAATTGAAAAGTGATCATTTTTCACAACTATCTTCATAAGTTGCACAGCATCTCTGGCACATGAACTATCCATCCTTGACCCAGTCCTTTCATTTATGAACTCAGTTGTGTTTCTGTTTTAAAATATAACCACGACAGAATGTTACACACAAAGATAAGAGGATTCAGGGAAGCCCCTGCAGCCAGCCAGCCAGCCAGCCAGCCAGCCAGAGAGCCAGCTAGTAGTCTTTTATCATCTGCCCTCACATAGCCCTGTAATCTGAGAATGGCATTCACAATCAATGCTGGGAGGGAAAGAGAAGACAAGACCAATCGATGCCTGTTAGAAACACTATGGTAATTCTGCACTTATCAGTTCAAAGCAGAAACCGCAATGAGTCTGAGTTGGTTGACCAAAAGATAAAACTTAGGTTGCTTATTTTTCTATTAGAATTTTAACTCCTTCAGTTTATCTGCTCTATAGAAACTAAGTAGAATATATCTTCAGACTGGTTATTGTGCAACTGTTTCCCCAGATCTCATTTTGCATAACATTATGGAGCATTCAGTTTAATAGAGGACTATCCAATTAGCATATTATGGGTCAAATAAGGGAATTCTAGAAGAAAAACAGAAGAACTGTTATGTGCAGGACCCAAATTGACCGTTCTTATGGGAGGATATTTTGCTTCTACAGCAACAATAAAACAGGCAAATGTGTGCTAGCGGTTGCTAATTAGACACAAAGTGTTGCTGAGGCAGATGGAGGAGCCATTTGTTTTCTGGGTGTTTGATCATAAACAAGCACATTTAACTAGTTAAACCTTCATACAATGCAAGTGGAAGATATAAAAGTAACAATATCCCTAGGATAACAATTTAATTCATTCAATGGGCAGCATATCTTCCAAAGAGTCTAAAACACAGTCGGTGTGTCTTGTCTTCATCCAGTTTGAGTAATTGATTCACCTGTACTTTTCAGATTTTATGAAGCCCCGTAACAATTTCAAAGGTTGAAAATGACCTCTGGTCGCTTCTGCCAATCCGGTGAAGTTCAAAGAAAGTTTAACTTTTATGTTACCCACCATTTTACCAGATTTGGGACCAAGTAGTGACAGGTTTCCTTTCTGTCAGTCTTTTATTCATTTGCATTTCTGATCATTGGATATTATTATCTGAGAGAACAGTCTATAAAGTGCTGATTATGGTAGGAAATCCTTACAAGATGAGAATATTCAGTAAAATAAAATACCATTTTCATCATGGTATTTACATAAGACACAAAAACATGTTTCAAACTGCTGTACATAATGTTGGTAACATCATATTAAGTATTTATAACATATTTATCTATAAAATTTAGTTATCACTATTTTTACTTTCACATGTGCTGATGAAAAAACAGAGTACAAATACCTTGCAAATTTAGCAGCATTCTTTAATTGTTAAAAATATTAAACCTTGGATGATTGACTGGCATTAACTAGTAAATAAAGCAGGCTACTTGCTTGTCTTTGCTTTGAGCAAGAAAAAAGTGTCTTCTTTTCGGCAGCTGGCCAGCAGTGCACAGGTTTTCCACAAGTTTTTGGAATATGTTGAAAAATGTTGTCACTTGCGGACCTCATCTCACACACATCAAGTTTACTATCTATCATTAGAGAGAAACAATGCAACAGCAGGTCAAATATTGCAGTGATTTCAATTGCTAATTTAAGCGCTATGCTAACCTACCCTATGCAGATGTTTTACTCACCTATGGGTTGTGGGATGGTTAAAGTTGAAAGTAAAACTTATAACTTCACTTTCTGACTAATTCGGCTAATAATGTGGCATGTTATTTTATAGACTGTTTAGCAACAGGAGTCCCTGACAGTAACAATACTTTACAGTTGGAAACAGACATATTAAATGCTATGTATTCTGAATGTAAAACATAAACACTAATGAGTGCATGCATTACACCCAGACCAAAGCTCTAAAATAAACTGCTAAGCAGACTGTGACCGCAAACTTAGACACTTGTCCAGAATAATTTGTTACTTGTTTAATATTGCTCTGACTGAACCATGCATGCTTAGGAGAATAGCTATGTTCTTGTAGTAAATGTCCAACTTACAATGATCAACACATATCTGTCATACTTTGTAAGCCTCTGTATCCTGCCACAATGTCATATTGCATGCCATGCTCTGATTTACAAAAAAAAAAAAAAAGCACCACAGCTGAAAGTACTCTGAACAAAATAACTTTTTTTTTTCACAAACGAGAATTTCCAAAATATGGTGCAAAAACTGGAACTGTCAAACATCCCTGGCTGTTAGTGTCAGTTGGCACAAAAACACAAACAGTTTTCAGGGTTTGGCTGGTAAATTTTACAATAGGTTCCTTCCTTCCTTGGCCAAAACACAAACTGAATCCTCCAAAACAGCCACATGGGTCCTACCATTGGTCCGTATAGCCTATCAAATTATCCTGGCAGGATTTTGCCCTGCCAATAAAAGCAAAACAATTAGGGCTAAATAAAAGCTAGAAAAGTGTGCTGACATTCAGAAACAATCCTAATGTGGCTTATATGATGCAGCAGATTTGATGGAAACTCCTTCATAGTATAAGCCTGTTCTCTTTAATAATTACCTTTAAGTCTTTATCACTCCCTAACAATGGCAAGTTTAAAAGCAGTCAGAGAATTACGACATTACATTAAGCCAGATTTCACAATAAAACAAACAATAATTTTCATACTTTGCTACCTCCCAGAAGATATGAGCTACTGCTCTGAGAATTAAAAAGCAGGCAGCCTTGAAGAAACACATAACCTATTGCAAATCTCTCCACTCAGCTGGCAATATGTTAAATCTAGCACAGGCAACTGACAGAATTCCATCAATTATTCAGGAAAAGAAATACTCGCAAAAAGTACGGCACCCTCTGGCTCCACAGCAGTAAATCACTGTATAGCGCACCACGTCGCAGTCATCGGTTTCTGTATGCACAGGAGCATGCTGCAAAATTGGTCCTAAAGTTTTGATTTTTATTGTCAGTGATTGATTAGAAGGTTACAATTAAAATACTGTGTGAAGAAGATATGCTCTTTGCCTAAATGTCATGCTTTATTTTTAATTCGATATGTTGACCAGGATAGAAATGTTGGACAGTAGTGGAAACATTTCTTTGACTGAAATCACTTGAACATAACCCATCATTAGGTATTGAGAAAGGCTGAAACAATTAATCTGCAGTGTTTATTCTAATATACCTTAACATCATAGGTGTTTTGGATATCTAAAATGGAGGTATTATGCAAAATCCACTCTTTGATCATTTTCTAATTTTAATTTAAACAAATCCCTCATGAAAACATACTTGAAGAGTTGCTTTTGATTATTTCATGCATGTTTGATAAATCCTTGAATTTCCCCTGGCATCCATTTGAGAGTGCCTACACGTTTGCTCAAGCGCCACCTATTTCCACAAAGCTCCTCCTTGAATCTGCAGTCTCCAGCCAAGCTTCCACCTCACAGAACACCCCATCCCCACCCAGCTCCTCCAGACTAGCAGCTGCGGCTAATGCTAACATTATTACTGCAAGGTGACAATCACCCTGTCTTGTCTGCTGAGCTTCTCAGACAAACTACTTCTCAGTCCAATGTTTCTAAGAACGGTTTCAAATGGCTTAATGTGAAAAATTGTTGTGAGATGTGCTGATGGCAGCGTGTCGGTAGAATAGGAGCTTCTTAAAGAGATACAGGCCCAATTTCTATGTGCTCAATCACAACGTCAAATTTCTTTTCAGTCATGTTTGATATATAAAGCATTTTTACAACTGACAGTAACATAAATTCTTAATTGTATTATAAAATGGTACTATGAACAGTATTATATATTATGGAGAATAATTAACACTGTTCTTTTGATTTACTCATGGCAAGATGAGCCATGTTCAGACTTCAATAACACAAAGCTCTCCTTCTCAGAACCAAAATTCTGCTTATCAAGTCACTTAGAATACTTAATTCAAATTTTGAACATTAACATACACACAAACAAGACATTCATAATGTTTTTGTACAATAGAGTCAGTCCAAATAATCTTCAAACCATGTTGCTGAAAAGTAAAGATCATTACATCTTTAACTCCTGCAAAGGGTTTTTGGGTAAACCTTTTTACAAACAGATTAGCAAAAACACAGTTGTCAGGGCACAATGACTAGTTTTTCTGGCACATTAGCCATTTCCCAAACTGAAATGAAAGAAAATGAAGCCACTGCAGTACTCATTATGTTCTTGATTAACTGTTATTTTGGCATGTCAAACTCAATATCATGCTTTGTCATTCACCCGTCAAAACTGCGGCTCATCTCATTATTTGCACCGTGTTGTTACATCTTTTGGTGTCGCAGTGTGAGTCACTCCTGCTACATTTTCCCCATTCTGTCAGTTTCAAAGTACTTTCCAAAAAAACTTTGTATGACCCCTAAATGTCTGATAAATCAGTAAATTAAGTGGTTGTTTGTGTCATAATGCTTCTCGGATAAGGTTGTGTCGAATAAAAAGTGATATAAGGTCCTGTACCTTTATTCTGATTAGCAGGCCTTATGGAAATCTTCTCTGGGTATTGTTTAGTCCTCTGGTTTGAAATTTATCAAGGAAAACTGCAAAATATGTAACAGGAAATGGCAACTTCTCTATCCTGTTCATATGAGAAATGTTCTTTAATTCATGAGGGTTCAAAAGGTTATTCAATAGTACAAATCTGAATACTTAATGCCAATATAATTTTTAAAGATATCTCGCTTTCTCCCACCATCACCTAGTGGCAGCACACTGCTAACTTACTGCCACAAGGTGACAGTAATTCCCCAAGTTGTGTGACAACCATTACAATGCTTTTCAATACTGGAGTGTGTCATCTGATATCAAACATCCTGAAAAAAAGCAAAGGATGTGAGAACACCTAAAACTAGCAACTACTTTGACGTGTCTTCTGTCACTGGACAGTGGTTATTAAAAAAAATTACATAAGCCCTTTAATTTTGAGTATGATAAATTTATATCAGCATCAGTATTGCAATCTCAGAAATATGTTCAGATTTTATGTTTGGGAATGCACTGAGATAGCTCCGCAACAAGAACTAGTTTGCAGTGCCAACACGTTCCAAATTTCCATCAGTATTGAATAGGCTAAAGGCCAAAGAAAATGCACTGCGTCTTATTCCATATGTGCCTGTTGTGCGTGGAGGGGATGATGAACGTGTCCATACAATACTAAAAATCAACCTTGATTGTAAAATGCAGATCATGTAAATGTGTTGCTTGAAGAAAAAGTGTGTTTTTCAGCAGTGAGTCAAATAAATTCATAATTTCCAATATCTGCGAGCAGAAAATAGATTAAATGTAATGTAATATAGTGTAGGATGTTCAGTACTCCATAGCTGGAATTGTGATTTTACCATAAACTCTCATTAAAAAACCCATTGGGTAAGTTTTTTGGTTCTTTGAGCATAAAATAATACTTTTTTTTTTTTTTTAAATAACCAAGGGAATCAGTAAATTAAGTTCTGAAATTACCTTTTCTAGAAAAATTGCAAGGTTATCAAAAATAAGGTGTTCTTTTTGCCACCATTTAAAAGCTACAGCTTTATGTCTGTAAAATCCTACAGACTCAAAGTTGAGCTTGCAGTAGAAGCTGGTTAACACATAATGCATAGTTGACTTTTGCTTCAGCTTAACTTTTTAATTTGAATTCCTTTATTCTGTAAAATGAAAATGATGAGGCTGCAAAAAAGTGTTCTGATGAAAAGATCCTGAGGCTTTTCAGCAGTGTTCCAGAAACCAGATAAGGAGGAAAATGTCAGTTGGAGTGTTTGTATGTGCAACTCTGTAATTCACTTTTTTTTTTCTTTGCTTTCAGTCTGAGAATAGCACAATCAGCTCGGCACCAGAGGTCCATTTATCTGTCATAGAGCCATGGCAGCAGGGAAACCCAGTCAGAAGCAGGTCAAGTCTGCCAGCTGACATTGAGCCAAGATAAGATGTCCAGTTTCCACAATTTTTCACTCTGATGTTTAATTGTATTGAAAAAAAATCCAGAAGAGGATGATAGTCTAAAGTTAAATGAATATTAAAGCACACTTAAACTAGAATTCTGGTAAAGATGTGTTAAAATCCTTCGAATAAATTAATCTCTTATTTCAGGGGCCTAATCTCAAATAATTTTATTTATTTGTTTGCATCTTGAAGTCACAATATCTCTAAAACAACCATTAGATACCATCTCCATTCCAGCCACTTGTTTGGAAAGCAAACTAGGAAAAACCATATCTGTTTGTCAGTGTAATCAATGATATTTACTATGATATGCCATTGACAGATTTAGAGATTTAGATTAGATTTAGACATTTGAATCATCTATAAGGTGTCATCACATGCACATTAGTAGCAGAGCATATGTGAGCAGCTTAAAAAACTCAGCTAGAAAAAACAAAGTTGCATAAGTTTGTTTCCTGCTAAATTTACTGTGACTTAAGACAAATCTGAATAAATTGTTTCCTGTTTGTTTAGATGCATGTTTGACTGATTAGCATTTCCCCTACATATGTAAATTTGATGAATTTGTGCAGAACCTTAATCAGTTTTATTTAGTCCTTAATTGAGCAAATAAACTTGTGTGCATAAAGATTAATCAACAAAATACTTCATAGATTACTCTGAAATAAGAGTGTTAAGAAGCAACTTCTGTCCATTGATAAGTACGGCAGTGGACCTGTGGTGCTATGGGTCTTTTTCCCATTATGAAGATCTGGACAACATTGTTAAGCTGCCCCATTTTATGAACTGTTTGAAATGCCAGGAGATTTTTGATTTTAGAAAGTTTAGTGATATTTGCTTTAAATTGGAAACACGTGCTTTACTGAGTCTTTTGGCAGAATTGTGATCTGAACACTGTGGCCAGTGGTCATATCAACAAATATATGCTAATATTAATTTTACACATTTATTTTTGTTGCTAAAAACAATAACTGCCCAGTTTTTTTCTTTCATGTTGACACACAGAACATTTACCTACTACTTCTATTTTTTTATTTAATTACATTATTTTAGGATTACCAATAAAGGCACATTTGTTTAGGTTATAAACTGAAACTAAACAGACAGAAAACATATGAAAGTCAAGCATACACTTAAACTTTCAATATAACATTAAACTACTCTTGACCATTTATGTTCTTTGACCCCTCCTAGAGTATTTCCATTATCCCTTTTCTTTATGTAGGCAGATAAAATAACCACAAATAAGCCATAATAGCTTGCTGAATCACAAGAACAAGCTGGAAATGTTAACCAAATATTTATCCACTGTGTCAATGAGGAGTCTCTAAAAAAATCTAAATATCAGGCTTGCTTTCAGAGTCTCTTAGTCACTTCCCAGACAGGGACCACAGAGCAGCCATGTCCCAGATAAACAATACCCTGCACTGCGTTGAAAAGCTCTTTATAGCATTCAGGTTTACATGACATCAGACTGTGCAAAGGGACACATCACTTCCAGAGCTGCAATGAACAAAAGAGGCTCAGCAGCTCACCTCCTGTCAAGTTACAACATACATTTCCTGAGAAAAACATGCTATTAATTATCAGGTGATACAGAAAGTGATCTGATTATGCTAAGTTTTAAAATCAGTATAGTAAATCTCTGATGATTAATATTAATCAACACTGTTTAATTGACTGAATTTGTGGCAAGACATCCAACATGTCAAACTAAATGGGAGAAGATAACCAAAGAGAGCGTCAGTAAAACATATGAATATGTTGACTAATTAAAACATGATTTGGAGAAAAACTGGAAGGGTAGTGACTCACTGAAGGTTTAAATTAGAACACGGTTCCCCCCAGCACACAACAAGATTCAAACCCACTGAGGAGGCTTCTGGATTTTCTTCTTTCCTTTGTTTTCTTTCTAAGCTGTCAGATATTATTCATCCACTCATGCAAGTTTTTGGCAACTACCAAAGCTATATGTCTGTAAATACACATGCAGTTTGTGAACTTTACGAGAATCCAAAATCACTATTTATGTGTTAAACTCTCAGTGTTGAAAATGATTCATATAAACCCAATAGATTGCAACAGCTTTGTTCTAAGATGGTCATCAGAAGCTCATGGATGATCAGGGTATTTATTTTGATCAATATAACAGAACAAGTGCCGTGTCCCTCTTGCAAGGCACAACTATTACCAGGCTTATCATGGGATATAATACACTTTGCAACCCTCCATCATGATCTTGGGAGCACCAACCAATTTGCTGTCAAGTCAATAATCTCATCGGCAGAGATGAAATCTGCAAGATTTCCACAATATAGCTGAAACACACACACACATACTCACTGAGAAAATCACATTCAAACTATATGCTTCCCTGTTTAGGAGCTAGATTATAAAGGCTTTGTTTTGATTTGATTCTGTCAACTCTGTGACTTGAGACATATCTGTTGAATACTGATGAGCAGCTGTAATCTTGGTGGCTAAAGAACAACCTTAGAAGAGAATGAGTTAAAAGGATGGCTCAATATCTTCAGCTTTATAAAGCACCTTAAAAGACCTGTCACTCACAGAGCCTTAGTTTATTAGCCCAGTAGCTCTGGTGGGGACAGGTAAGGACTGCAGGCAGGCCAGTAAGGAGGACCCATCATCTTAGTGCCTTTACAATGCATGTACATTGGGAATTCTTAGTGACATATTATAAAACGCATATTAATCTCTGTATGATTTTACAGTAAACGTGTTGATGTTAATCCTCAGTATATTTTTCAGCATTCAGTTCCACTGACTATGCTTAAGTACTATTCAAAAGGCTTTATTTTATAGAGCTTTATATACTTTCTGGCTCTCCTGGGACCAGGATGTTCCCACCGGTAATTTGGCTACAACAGCAGAAGTGAAAGACAGAGGTTGGAGAAATTCTCAGAGGTTGTAGAAATGTGCTACAAGAGCAATTTAAAACTTAAATTGTGGTGAACAACAAATCCGAGGGTTGTAGCAGTGGAGGCCAGATATTTGACTTTTCCCAAATCACTGAGGTTTGCAGAGTCAACACATTCTGGTCATTGATGTTCTATGTTCTTGCATGTCATGTTTTCCTCTTTTTCAAAATTTCCTTTGCTTCTTTTGGCTTCATGAACAAGCTTTTTCAGTAGCAAGACTGTATTTTATCTGTCTTGCTATTTATCTGTTTACATTTTAAATCAAACATTTCAATTTGGGTTTCAGGGTGGGGGTGATTTAGTCCAAGACTACAACCTCAAATACAAAATTTTAAGTGTAACTGACACAAATAGTAAAATTAAACAAAGTAATCAAAATGTATTCATACATGTTCTTTATTAAATATACTTTGGTAGATACATTTTTTACTTTTCTGATGTTATGTTTTTACATCATGAACTTGTGATCAATCAGTAATATTTTTCCTGCCATACTGCTCCAGCCCACACCATACCAATCAATTTGGTTCAGTTTATATATATGGTACCATTTTACAGCACATCATCTAAACTACAAAAAGAGTAAATCATATCAAAATAATATATTTTGTACCATGTATGAAAGGTGCGGTCTAAACATAATAAAAAGCTGTTCCACCCACTACCAGCATCAATGAGTCTTTTACATTTATGTAGATGAATTTGCTTTTCTTTGTTTCATGTCAGACACATTGATCTGTTTTAGGTTATGCTGCAACACCTCAGTCTAATGAGGCTATTCCAAAGCTTTTACTTTTTTTTTTTTTTTCATTTTTTACACATTCAGAGGTTGACTTGCTGTTGTGCTTTAGATCATTGCCCTAGTTCACAACCCCAGTCCTCTTGAGCTGAATGGGGGTCTAGTATCCTTCATTTTAAACATGTTAGAATAAGTCTATGAGCTTTACAAAACATGTTCATTTAATTTTTTGTACAAAATCATTCTCAGATAGTGGGATTTCACCTCCTTAGTTCAGCCTATTTTGAGCTCCTTTCAGAATTAGCTGTTTTAGGACTTTGTCACTTTTATGTAAATAAGCTGCTGCTGGCTAGGCCCCCAAACTGTATGTTTACACTTGCACTTTGTAAGCATGAAAATGGCAGCTAACAGATGTGCATTTGTACAACCATACATCTTTGGACCTGAGTCAGATCTAGAAGTAGAAGAAGCCTCCTGCACAACCCTAAAGGATTTAATATCAGATGTTGTTATGGGTTCTTTTATTGATGAAATTGGGCTGAAAACAGATTATCCAATCTTTTTTTTTTATTTTTGATTCAAGGTTGTTCCAATGACCAACAACACAATGTACTTTGAACTGTGAAACTTTTCAAATTGTGCAAAATTGAAGTCTTTTCTTTTGACCCTTTTTTCTCCACCTCTTTCCATCGTCTTCCTATCAAAGAAAAGCTGTGATTCGTTTTGCAACGTCCCTCACCTCAAACATCTCCAAGTGCAAAGTCTTTTATTCTACACACCTACTCTCACTTTGAAAACATTTTCTTGCCTGTTGATCCTCTCATCTTATTTCTCTCTGAATGCTAATGTGTTTGCCTAATGAAAAGTTAGTTGTTGTACACTTGATCTGTGCAGAAACTTAAAGCCATAGGTCACACTTGAATCAATAAGATTTTAAAATTCACCCACGCTGCCTGCAGTTAAATGGATTCCAGACTATTTTACTGGATGACCCTGTCAAACGAAGTGCAAAGCTTTGGTTTATCTCAAAGAAGGAAAAACACATTTATCCTAAAGGTTTTCATCTGATATTTGCTTCACTCTCGGTGGACAACATGTCAGGTGGGCACATTTTCTCTTGGCAACAGTAAGAAATGGTAACACTGCTCTGCCACTGCAAAAGCCCCTGGAAAGGCAAAGAGAAAAAAAATACATTTTCTCTCCAAATCAGGCATTTCAAGGGATAAGAAATGCCAACATTAAAGTTTTGTTTTTCTATGAATGAATGAATATTTTTGGTCTTTCAATAGGGAAAACCGCTCTATCTGAAAACAGAAAGAATATGACAGCTTCAAACCTATGAACTTCAACTACTATAACTGTCAAAGTACATTGACAAACTGGGCAAAGAGAAGATTAAACAATGATATAGCTCAAAGGCCCATGGTAACCCTGGAGGAGCTGCAGAGATCCGCAGCTCAGGTGGGAGAAACCATTTGCAGAACAACTATTAGTTGTGACCAATCTGCTTGGATGCTTTTCTACAGAGGTGCTGGTAAGACCTAATTTAGAAATTGGTGTTTGTTGATGACTTCCAGTCAGTCTCACTGAGTTTTAGCTGTTTTGCAGAGAAGAATTGGCAAAAAAATTGGACAGGTTTTTGACTCAGGAGCGTTTGCATGTGTATTTGTAGAAACTTTTAACAATATTTTTTCTTACACTGCAACAACATTCATAAAGAATGTGGTAAAAAGAAGACATTGAAGTTTTTTAAACAGACAGACAACATTTCTTCCAAAGACATAGGCAGCTATGGCTCACTAGAAAGAGCAGTCATTTAGAGAGTTAAAGCCGAGTTCATTTCAAGCGTCACACACCAGCTGGTTATGTGACCCCTGTTGCTTGCCAATCTGCATACTGGTGTGTAAATGTGTATTTATTTGTGAGTGCAGCTGGATGAATGTGGCTGTGGTAGGGAAAAAATAAAACAGATTTTGGTTGTCAATATTACTAGAAAAGTGCTATGCTAGTTGAGGTTCTTTACCCTTTGTTTACTGTAATGTAGTGAGGAAAGAGGCATGGAGCACTGCTGCAGAGCTTAGAACTCAGAGCAGCTTCTGTGACAGTGAGATGCTGTGACAGAGGTGCAAGCGGAGGAGTGCGATAATGATGCGGTCAGCAAACAAGAAACATGGCCTTGGAGACAGAGAGGCTAAACGAGTTTGTGAGCTCTGACAGCAGCACAGAGGATTATGAGTATTCGCATTAATGCCTGAATGCATTCAATATGCACCTCTATGGACATTAACGCTCATTCAAAAGTGAGTTCCACTGACTCACATTCCATCTTTATCAAACAGAAGCACACACATGAGCATTAAAGAAAACTGATGCTGAGAATCTTTGAGAAGCTGACTAAATATAACAGCATCCAACAGATTAAAACAACTCCCTCCTCCCTCTCTGAGGTCCAATTCAGACAGATCAGATGGGAAATATAGAAGATGTGTCATATAGAAAGGTGCTTCGATACAAATTGGATGATTAACAGAGCAGCGCAGCCAACACTGAGACATTTGGCGGAGGTAAGCAGATCCGAGGAGAAAGATTGGCTTCGAGGGCTGGGGCAGCAGATGGGATGGGGGCATAGAACCGGACCGAAAAAGTCTGAGCTCTTTTGTTGTTTTGCTTCAGAAATTCAGGTTCATACTGATCTATGCCTGGCTACAGGAGCGCTGCTCCATATTTTATGACAGAGCTACTCTCCTTCTTTTGGTGTTGTAGCAGCTCTGTCTTCATAGCAAGTTATCTCCGCCTTTAGCTCCACCCTCTTAACATTAATTATGCAGCTCAATGCAGCACTCTGAGTCCCTGCTGCAGCTCACCCACACCACAATACTATCCAGCTTCCTCCCACTCCCTCTGTCTCTGTAACTCATACAGACTAGTATTTACTTTCTTTCTCTATTCTTCATAATAAAAAGCAACATTTGATTTTATTAAAATAGTATGTCTTACTTCTAGTAAGACATACTATTTTAATAGTCAAATTTGATCCTTGACTGGATCTAATTTTTCTTCCTCTGTGATATTTTGAAAGTTTAAAGGGTAAATAGAATTTACACACATACCTTCGTTCTGAAAAAAGAAAAAAAGAAAAGAAACGTAGCACCAGATTGAACTGGCTTTCTATGGCCAACAATAGAATGTGGGGAAATTAAATATAGATGGATTTATGGAGTTTGAGTGGTTTGACAGAAGAACCATTTTGATGGCTACATTTCTGCACGAGTTAAACTCATACCAGTAAATCTAGAGTGAAGAAATTATATGGAGAAAAGTGAGACTTCCACAATTACATAGCTCACAAATGCAAAGTCAGCTATTCTAGTGACACCTTTATTAAGAGGGATATGCTGGATGAAAATAAGAACATTTGAAGTAACAATGTTGATCAGAACGAGAGCAGAAATTACAAAATATGGTGGCAGAATTTCTGTGTTTCATATTTGACACTGTGGTAAATTATGGTAAAGTGGGCTCACCATGGAGAGCTTTTTATTCCTAACATAGGGTGCTAGTTTGTAATGTTTCAATGCTACTGCTTTAGATAATATTTTAGAAGACCTTCTCTTTGTTGGATAAAATCAGCATTTTAATTTTGAATTTATTAACTATTTATGTTATTGCTGGAGACTTTGTTATCATTACTTATCTTCTGGTCATTATGTTAAACACTGATGTCCAAGATCAGTGCTCCTAATGTGATCTCATCGCTCTTTAAGTTGAATTCTCACCTGCATTATAATTATTTCATTGTATTTTCATGTATTTCTACTTCATATTTCTGGATTTTGGTTAATCTTATGTGCAGCTCATGAAAATAATTTTTGTAATCTACAAGACTAAACACAAAATAAAAGCTTTCAGTTGAATTTACGTCCTTTGAACATTGCATTTATTTTACAAGAATACAAGTTTTGCCAGTTGTAGTGTGATCCACCGGCAGCATATATTTTTTGTGTCATATCAGTTTGAAAGCCTACTGGTGATTTATTTGCAAATCAGAACCAAACATGGCTTAAGTGCTGAGGTAAACACACTTAACACCTGTCTGTTAAGGTGTAATTGATTCAGCCACTCCATTAGACCATGTCACAGGAAGCAGAGAGTGTACACGCTCTGCAAACCTGAATCAGCCGTATCAGCAAACCGGAGGGAAATGGAAGAATATACAAACACAAAAGGAGGGGGAAGCTCTCACGCTTTGGCCAAGCAGCCCCCGAGGCAAGCAGTGGGGGAAGCACAGCTACTGCTAATGGATGCAGAAAGAAGCTTCTCCTTCGTTTCCTTTGGGCTCCTCACGTGATGTCGACTCATTTCACATCTGCTTGCATGTGTTCACATGCATGTGCCTGTGCTAGTTCTGGTATTACTCGCCTGCCCAAAAGCTGTTTAATTAATCTAACATAACTTAAGTGTGAGACCACATAGTGTGAGGCATTAGTGCTTACAATACTATACTATATTATGCTATACTATGCTATACTACACTACACTACACCATATTATACTATACTATACGATATGATACTATACTTGTCTTAACTTGTCTCATTCAAAACTTTTAGTTCTTTCTTACGTAAAAGATGAAAAGGAATTTACAAAATAGTGCCAGGATGTCACAGGGAACAATTGTACCTTTTAACCAATATTTAATTGTTCTTTATATTATTATTTTCAGCTATTGCACTTATCTTAATGTCCATGACTGCACTGCTTTTTGAAAATTAATGTTTATAGCAAATTGCACTTTACCTGTAAATTTGATGTTTTATTCTAAGTGATTTGTGTTTCTGAAGTGTACACTGTTGACCTCTTGGCCAGGTTGCTCTTGTAAAAGAGACGTGGGTCTCAGTGGGTTCTTTATCTGGTTAAATAAAGGCTCATAATAGTACTATAAGGTACTACACTACACTACAATTGCTAACTTGGAAGTAACTTGGAGATCTAATCAGATGGAAGCTATAAGCTGCTCTTTTCTGTCATTTAGGACTTCTTCATACTTGCCTCTCTGTTGTTGGGTTTACAGAGAATTGCTCACCAGTGTTTGCAAAGGTGTTACTCTCCGAAAAAATGTAAGCAGAAAGGCAGATGTTCCTAATCTGGGAAAATGTGGCCAGGGAAGACGGGATCATTCAGCAGGCATTTAGGGAAGTAAATGTGTAATTCACTTAAATAATCCAGGAGGAGCATCAATGTGACTTACTCTCTTCTTTTACATGACTTTGCAGGTGACAATCGGTTGCTTGCGTTCAACTCTGTTTCCACCGATCTCTTATCCACCAACTGATGTCCAGACTGCACAACGGAGGGTCAGAGGCTTTTTGTAATGTTTCTGTTCATCGGCTGGCAGCCCTGTGTGCGGTACAGCTCTGTTGCTGCAGGGGTCTTTTCAGCTCATGGTGCCGGATGGTGAGCAGAGAACACAGCGGGGGCTGGGCACTGCAATGTGCTGCAGTGCTCATAGCTGTGCTATGCACACCCACACTCTTCCATCCCTGCTCTGCCTGTGACAGTCTCTCAATCTCTGTAACCCTTTCTGGCTCATGCCTAAATAATTTGACTTCCGTCGTCTTTGCACTTCCTTTACAGGGCACTTGTCCTTTTCTGGTGTCTATTTTCCTCCATTCCATGTAGATGAACTGCAGTCTATGTGTTTAATCCATTCCTGAAGTAAACTGTCCCATGCTTTTGTGCATGTCCTCTGACGTGCATCTATAAAACAAGTTATTTTGAAAGGGTGGAGAAAAGCTAAATGTCCACACTTAACCAAACCTGGAAAAATGCAAGATTAGGACCACAGCCCTTAATCTCCTATAAGTGTTTTTACACCAAGCCATCAGAAGGCTGCAACATCTGGAGTCTCAGTGAAAGTCTGCCTCTTCGGTTTCTTCGTTGCGTAACGCATCATTGGTTCTGTCAGATTCCGTCAGCATATTTCTTAGTGAGTTAGATCCCTGATTGGCTGCTCAGCATTTCAAATGAGTTCTACATTTAATGTGATTGTGTTATTTTTTGAGGCTTGACGAGTAAATGGGAAATAAAATTATAAATGTACAAAATAATCTATTTGATTAGTTAGTTCAAGTCTCAACAAACCCAATTGAGCTAGAAAAATGTTGGGCTTTGAATAGTGAAGTATTAGCAATGTAATTTGTTTAGATAATATTTCCATCTAATGCCACTTCATCTGGAACTGTTGCCATTCTTCTTTGCAGCTCAGACTCAGTCAAATCTGCCAGAAAGCATCGATAGACTGCAATTTTCAATATGATTCCAAGTCAGATTTAGGTTTGGACTTTGAATATGGCATTGTAACATATGAATGTGCTTTGATCTAAGCTATTATATTGTAACTCTGAGTTTTAGGGTTGTTGTCGCAAAGAAAGATCTCAAGTCCTTTGCAGCCCTCAACAAGTTTTCTTAAGGTGTCACTCAGTATTCCCTCCATTTATATTCTGATCAACTCAAACCATTTGTCCTTCACCTGCTGAAGAAAAGCATTTACACAACACAAGATGGACTACATCTGGAGCAAACTTCTAGAAAACCGCAAAACTGTTGAAAGACTGAGTTCCTTTAAATCAAAAAGCCATTTGTTCAGAGCTAGGTTGGATTAATAATTACGAGAACATAGATTAATTCCGTTCTGGATTACAACTTTCCATGACTTTCTTTTTTTATACCACTGAAATGTAATGTTTCTTTTTTGTTTGTTATTTGTGTGATCTTTTTGTCAAGTAAAGAACTTTAAACTGCTAAAATATGCCATAAACAAACTTGGTTTACAACAAGTTACAATACCAGGTAAGATCATTTAGAGCAAATTCTCATTTTGAACAACCTGTTCACAAAACATTAAAACATCAATACTATCTATTAGTATAAATCCAAATTACTTAAAAGTTTTTTATCCATAGTCACTAAAAAGCAACTACATTCTAAGACATTTAGCTGGAAGGTTTAAATGTGCTTTTACTTAAATTCACTAATTGCTAAATTTTTAACTTATACTATAGATAAAACTTAACAATCAACTGTAACTTTTTTAACAAAAAAGAGGGTTTAAAAGATCTTCTGGGTAATCTTCTTAAATACAAATGAATTTCACACCACACACTTGCACTTGCAACAGATACTATCTACTGTACTCTAAATAACTAACGTTTATCCCTTCCCATGCATTGAATTTAGTATGTTAAAGGTTCTGTCTTTTCAGATGTGTCCTTATGTGCAAATCCCAACATATTCCTGATCTAAGCCATATATTTTTACTCATTGTGTTCATGAAGGTGTAAATGTTTTTTTTGTTTGTTTGTTTGTTTTTCTTGACTACCTTAGCCACATCATTGGAAGATTTTCTTTTCTTCTAACCATATCAAGAATGTTTGAATCTCTACCAACTGTAGTAATAGCCGATGATGCTCTGCTGTTTTTGCCCAGGCCATCACTTACTGGGACACGCTGAATGCCCGTACTACACATGCTGGGACAGAGGATGTCACGCTCAAAGGATGAGCAATGATGAGCCTTGCAGCTGTTCTCTTCCTCCAAATACAAAGTTATCGTGCATAATTTGATCATTCACACATTTAACTAAACAATGACTATTTAACGGCTTAACTGAATTGGCTGTCGAGAGATTTAATCATTAAACTTTTGTAAATTCCACCTTAATGCTCTTTCTCTTCAAAACTAGTCAATTTGTCTGATGATAAAATATTAAATCTTGTCCACACCTTGTACTTTACTGAAATGACAGGTACTGGCTAATTCATGCAACAGTGAGGGGTCCTGATTCCAATTGCCATTACAGAACTTGTGTTTCTAATCATCACTATCTAGACGAGTTTCACCATATGCAAACAGAGTCCTGCTGAGACACTACCCAGACTGCACTCAACCATGACATGAAACAAAGCTTTGTTTCACAGCTGGTGTCAGACTTATATGATCTGAGGACATTTCATGTTTTAAATGATTTTTTTAATGACAGCTGTAACACATCACTGAGGTCTCTGAGCACCTTCTACATTTCAGTATAGGATATATATATATATATATATATATATATATATATATATACAGTTGTGGTCAAAAGTTTACATACACTTGTAAAAAACATAATGTCATGGCTGTCTTGAGTTTCTAATAAGTTCTACAAGTCTTATTTTTCTGTGATAGAGTGATCGGAACACATACTTGTTTGTCACAAAAAACATTCATA